>SNVD02013989.1:0-89282 GCA_013180625.2 Boswellia sacra | reverse complement strand
CTGAAACATCATGACGCTTGAGAGTCTTGGCTTTTTCTTATAAAATAAAAGAATTAAAAGAAAGACCCTTTGGATAATAATTGTTACAAAAAACCATGCTTTACAACGTTTGTTATCATATGCAAATTTTTTTTTAAAAAAAATACATTTATCAATGGACCTTAAATTAATATCAACCACATATTATTTTTAAAATAATAAAAAATATATAAACTAACCACATATTCTATAGAATTTTGAAAACAAAAAACATAAAATTCAAAAACAAACATATATAGAAGTTTTAAAACTCAGTTTTTTAGATTTTATATATGTATATAAATTTTAGATTTAGAATTCACATCATATTATGAACACTCTAATTATTTTCTACAATATTCTATTATGACACATTATGTGTAATTATTAATAATGTTTGACTCATTAAACTTAAAACTTTTACTTAATTTTGTAAAACAATTTTATTTTATTTTTTTTTCTCAAATGCATAATCATAGGAATCTAATGGGAGGGATGTAAGTGAGAACTTAATAAACACATCAAATTTTTAATAAATAATTATAATTAATGTTACAAAACAAGTTTCCTAACCTTTTTTTTTGGGTGGTGCATGCATGTAACTTAATAATATAGGTATATTCTTACAGAGTGGAGTGTAGTGGTATAATAATAGGTAGTGGTATTTTGACTTGAGTCCCCTGACGGACAGGAATCCCCATTTGAATTTTGACGTCTCATTTTCATTCATTCATAGTCATATTAATAATAATATTAATACCTATTTGCTTCTTCATTTCACTATTGGTGAAACCTAGACTGCCTACCCTTCTTGCTTAACACTTAACTTATATCTTCACCTACCACAGCTTTAATTTCCAGTTTCTTCCCTTCCATTTGGACCATCACCACTGTCAAAATTCCCCATCAAATTAAAAAGGATAAATAAATACGTAATTTTTTTAAAACAATACAACTCATAATGTATATAAATTCCAAAACAAATTATTTATTTCTCATCTATCATTTTATTCATGTAAGCTCTTTATGCTAATTTAAGCTTTTGATTCAAAACAATTTTTTATATACTAATCTCAGTTGTCAGTTTCACAGGATCTAATATTAATCAATCTACAGAAGGGTCTTGCTTCACTTAACACTAGTTTTTAAGGGATTTTCAATTTGAAAAACTCTCATAGAAAAGGAATTTGAGCGCATTAATTAAATCCCTTAATTTTAACATGAAAATCCGTATAAATATGGTACAACTTGTACTGTTTGGACTCCAAGGCATTTTATCAAAAAAGTAAGTTTGGAAGCAGTACCTAAAATCTTTTAGGATAAAATCAGTTTTGATAAAGGAGTTCGAGTGTGTTTTATTTTTATTCTTTTTTTTTTCCTGAAGCATTTGTGAAATGTTTGTATAAATTTTGGCACTGCAATTTATTGAATAAATTCTTAATGGGTAGGAATTTTCGTCTAAGAATTTATTTCAAAATTATGAATTCTAATTACTTCATTATGATTAATATAATTGTAGGTAAATGATAAACAATGGTGTTGGAAGACGCAAAAGGATGAGTTTTATAAACAAGATAAGACTTCTAATAAGTTTCATCAATTTTTGCGTTGAGTTGATAGATCGATGATGCACATGGATAAGACCAAAAGAAAAATGAGGCCTAAAAGGATTCTATTTGGATTGAATTACTATATGCATAAAATAACAACAGATGAGAGAGCTCTCAGATCATATGTAGCTCTAGGGCAATATGCCCTTAAAAATGTTTCTATGTGTTCTTTTACAAGTTTCAATTTGTTACTGAAGAGTCACCCTCCCTGAAGGCTACTTGTCCCCTAGTCCTATAACAAAAAATGTTCACGTTGACTCTGTGTAAAGCAAGGTCCTTATATAAAATTTACAAATGTAATAGTTGGAAAAATAAATGAGAAAGAGCATGCTGATATAAGCTGTACAAGGTAAATGATAGATTAAAAAAAAAAAAGGGAAACAAATCAGAGGAGGAAATCAAGGAAGTTGAATGATGATTGATTCCCCAATATTGCCCCCCTCAAGGGGCGTGCGAATCTTGAATACCCAACTCAAAGAAGATAATAAAAGTGACTTGCCTCAAGGATTTTGTACAGATATCGGCTATGTTTTCTTTGATAATCAATTTCGATGTGCTCCCTTTGGTTCATGATGGATTGGCATTGCGTCCTGCAGCTTGGTTGTCATAAAAGAAGAAGTTGTGACTAGGAGGGAGGATAGAGTTTGATTATTTGATTTTTTATGATAGTAGCTAGCTAGCTAGAGGGTTTAGGGAGGGTTTAAGGTTTAGGGGTCACACAAAAAAGGGAAACATGATTTTCTCTCAAATGACACCGCCGGAGTTACTGTTTATTTTGCCGATTTTGCGAGTTACGCTTTGAGATTCACACATATTGTAGATCGAAACACGTTAATCAAACTTTCCTTCTTGAGCCTTTCGAGATTTCGAACAGAAAACATTCAAATCTACAGAAAAAGGGTATCGGTTTTCACTATTCACGGCGGCAGAGTGGCCAGTGAATAGTCACCGCCAGCGTGGTCAGCTTCATCTCGGCCCGTTCTGCAAATCTTTCTTCAACACCGAAATCTGTTTCGACCGTCTTCAGCCCCGTTCACGGAGTTTTTAATCTACTATTCACCGCCGCTTTTCTGTTCGACGGCGAGTGGGTCGTCACCTCTAGTACCAAAGTGTAGATCAAGAGGCGTCGATCAGGTTTCCCTTCTGTAGTATCGTCGGATTTCCAGTATTTCTCCCTGAAATCGCATTTATATTTTCGGAGATACTATTCCTGACGGCGGCAGTACTGTTCATTCAGAAATACTATTCATCGATTCTTCCAGGTTGCTCCTCAGCCTATTACATGCATATTTGCTTCTTGGCTGACACCCAAATTCCTTGCGGATAATCAAATCCAAGGATCGACATCAACAGAAACTATTCACTGGTTTTTTTTTCATGCCCGTTTTGGTGACCGGTATGCACACTGATGCGTTCGAAACTAGCAAGTATACTAGTCGCACAAGTAATAAAGTGATAAGTAAGATATCGTTCCCACGAGGATTGATTCTAATTGAATTTGTTATTTCCAGCAACAATAAACTAAACGGGGGGGATTTTTGTTGAATGCTTTACTAAATGAAATAAGAATGCAAGTAAAGAATAACAAAACATAAAGTAAATTTGAATGAAAAGTCAATGGGAGAAAGCTGGTTAAGGGATCCTTCTCTACCACAAGATATGGATTTGCGAATTAATTGTAGAATTGTCATCTAATTACAGCATTGAAGTTATCAACCGTAGATAATAACAAGCTCTATTACCCCAATCTTTCCTTACTTTGTTGTTAAATAAAACAAGCTCTTTATTTAATCTCTATCCATTAAACAACCTAGAACAAGCTCTCTGAGTTTAATTCAATGGATGCATTATGATAAGAAAGATAGGTTGATCTAAGCAATAAACACACAAGCTCGGATTATTTAACTTAGGTTATATTCTCCAATTGTAATCTCTGATCACAATTTTGCTACTAATGATTAGAAATTCATGACAATTGCGGATCAAGATTTCTAGTCTAGCAATAAATCACAACCAGATTATATTCAGTTGGCCACTCAAATACAATCAGCAAGCAATCATAAGCATTACATATGGGAGAATACAAGCAACTTCAATTAGAGAATTGGATAACAATTCCTTACACAATCAACTTACAAAAACCATATCAGGGGCTTTGAAATCACCCTCAACCAATTCAGATTCATTTACACATGTTTAAGAACGTGGTAAATACAATACAACATGGAGACATTCCAGAAAATGAAAGGGAAGGGAAAACTTAGCAAATTTGATGTAATTCTCTTTGGATTGTAGTTCTTCCTCTTTCCAAGCTTCCTTTCTCCTTCAAGAACTCCCAGAGATGAAAGAATTCCAGAGCTGAAGCCTCCACCACGTTCTCCCCTCTTCAAGTTATGAAAATAAAACCCTAAAATGTGTTTAAATACTCTGCTACAGTGAATTGCTACAGTATCCCGTATTATACATGCTACAGTGACTTGTGGAATTATATTTCTATACATCTCACACTGTTTTGATTACAACTTTTGGTACACTGAATGGATTTATAAACCGTAAATTTCTCCAGAAAATAGACTTCGAGAGCTTTCCAACGGTATATAACATGTCATCGGGTTCATTGTATATCAATACAATTAAATCCGAGAAGATCACTGACTAGCAGAGGTGAAAATGAAGGGTTTTACTCCATTTTTGTGCAAGTTGCTCCAAAACTCCTACAAACATCAAAACCACACAAAAACATAAAAATACCAAGGAATATAGCAAAGAAACATGGACGAATTGATATAAAAGTAATACATAAATAGACACCTATCAAATTCCCCCACACTTAGACTTTGCTAGTCCTCGAGCAACTAAAATGATACGAAACAAAACTAAACCGAAACAGAATCAGAGAAAAATTAAAACACACCAATGCTTCAACTTGTAAATAGGCCTCAACGATTGTACTTAATTATAACCCAAGGAATACTTCAAAATAATGCACTTGATCCAGAATTTTATCTCAAAAATTAGTTTCGCTTCACTTCAATTCCTCAAGTGTGTGTGTGTAGAGCCATTCTCACCTAATCACTTGTAACCCGGATGAGTTTATGCATAAAATGAATCATATTTAATATTGAAGATGTGTGTATAAATGAACTCCATAGGCCTGCTTTTCAAGTCACTCTCCACTAATGTAGACATGCACAACACTAAGGATCAAGTAGACTTTCTTAAGCTTGTAACGTTTGGCTTGGGTTAGGTATTGATAAAGGATCATATTAGGCCAAATTCACCCACAACACTAAATAATTCAATATTATGTGGAGCTCAAGCCCATGACATAAAAAATTCATTCTATCTTTCAGCAAATGCCTCTCCTTCCCAAACTTATTCAGAACACTCGAACGGCTCGTTTTTTTTTTTTTTTTTTCTTTTTTCCCTTTTTATTCTTTTTTTTGTAGAAACATAAAAAAGCTACGCAAAAAACCCCCACACTTTGTTTTGTTTCATTCTTTTTAAGAACGCCCAGGGTATAGAACTCCTTTTTTTTTTTCTTTTTTTTCTTTTTTTTTAACTGCATTCACTCCCCCACACTTAAACAATACATTGTCCTCAATGTTTAAGTACGTGGAAGATAAGTACAGAGTTTTTTTCTCTTTTTTTTTTTTTACAAACATAATAAACTCACTTGCATTGCTCATGGCATAATCCAACCTCCTCTAACTTCCCAAAACCAGAACATAGCTCAAAATGTAATTGCGAATGATTTACATGCTCATAGGTAAGGGATAAACTGTTTTGAACAAATTCAATTGAGATTAGGAAATCTTTTAGTGAGTTAACAAAGAAAAAGGTTTACAGAGGCTCAAAGGGGTAACTAGGGATCAATTTTAGTCAGGTTTGGCTCTTAAGGCTCAAACGGTCCAAAGATGGCCTAAATCATTTCCCTAATGTTCACAGTCTAATTTCCGCCTTGATGACCATCAAACAATTAATAGAATTCCATTGAAATCTGGAGAACAACTTAAATTACATAAACTTTCTCTAACGTGAACAAATAACTTCAGTGATAATGACAGCTCAGTGCTCAATGTTGCGCAAGGATTCAAAAGCAAAGCGAAAACCATAAACTTTCAACACACAATCCATGCTCTTTTATCATTTTTCAAGAGTTTATTCCTTAATTCAAAATCGCTTGCCTTGCCTCATTGGGCCCATAAAAATGCAAGAGAAGAGGTACAAGTGGCATTGTTACAACCGCCCAAGTCAAGATTGTATATTTCACAGATCCTTAGGACCAGTAGCCCGCAGACTTAAGGTTTCCAGCCTATATACCTTTATTATGAAAGAACAAAACAAGAAACAAGACACTTCAAATAACATGAAATAAACAAACTACAGATTTATTTAGAGAGAATGCGTTTCAAGGGTTAAAGAAACCCCATATTCTGCCATTCTCAGGTTTTTCCACATTTGTTTTTTTTTTAAATCAAAACTGATAAAGATAAAAACACATAACAACTCTAAATTACGCAAAACTAAACTCACTCATAAAATAACAAAGTTCAACAAGTCAGCAAACAAAAACAAGTTAATTAGAATGGGTCTACAAAGTTTAGAAGTTAGCCTCCTTATTCAGCCATTATGGATTGAAGAGATCCAGAATACGTTTCAAGAGAACTTGAACTTTTTAAGCCACCACTCTAAAAGCCAAGATTAGAAAATATTACCTGGGGTGAAAAAAATAACCTGAAAAAAAAAACTCAAAAGAAATGATATGAAAAATCTCAAATAAACACACTAAAAAGAAAGCAAACAAAAACGAAGCAAACCAACAAATAGAGAATACAGATGGAGGGTTAAATCCAGTTGACGCCTTTTGTTGCCTTCTCCAAACCAATTTATCCGAGCCATTTTTGGATCAGGTGAATAGACGAATTCTTGTAGTTTGTCAATTAACTCTCCTGCAGTTGAAGCTGTAACCAGCATTTGCCTTGCTGACGGTGAGATGAAATTTTTTTCTACAGCTTGATCAAGAAAGGACAACAAACCATCAAAAAAATTATTAACATTTAACGAACCAATGGGTTTCCGATGGATGTTTAGCTGTGCCCAAGAGGTGATTTGAAATATATCCTCTAATGTACCATAACCACCCGGCAAAGCTATAAATGCATCGGACTTAACAACCATATGTGCAATACGCTCATGCATACTAGAGACCTGTAACTCTTCCCCGATGGTGTTGCCTACGATATCTCGTACAGCTAATGGTTTAGGGATAATGCCGAGAACTTTGCTCCCTCCTATGGATGCAGCTGTTGACACACACCCCATTAACCCAAGACTACCCCCTCCATAAATCAAATTAATACCCCTCGCAGCTAATGTCCTACCAAGATCAAGAGCTGCTGTGGTAAACTCTCCATCTTTACCAAATTGCGATCCGCAAAATCCGCATATATTGCGGAATCGCCGAATTGGTGTTTTCTCCATTTCTACAAGTGCTCTAATCTTGTGTAAGACACGTTAGATATTATGCTTTTCAATTGCAAGACAGGTTATGGACTGACATATGAAAACATGCAGAATGTATATATACACACATAAAACTCTCAAATTTTGACACATGGGGACATATTTTCGGTGGGGGTTGCTCGATGCAGATTTATCGCCCCGAGATTTGAAAAAATAGATATGCTTTCGGTGGGGTTTGACAAAACCTCCACACTTGTCGCCCACGTGTGCATGAAAAATGGAGATAAACTTTCGGTGGGGTTTGAAAAAACCCGCCACACTTGTCTCCCACGTGAAGCATTAAAAGTAAAGATATACTTTCGGCGGAGGTTGACAAAACCTCCACACTTGTCTTCCACGTGTGCTTTTATCATGGGGTAGTCATCTGGTTTGTCAAAAAGAAAACTTGAAATTAAAACAAACAAATTCAACAAACACCAACAACACAAAAAACAACATTGATAATCAGCGCAGTATCTCAAAAAGGAAAAATCACAAAGAAAAAAAAAAAAGAAAAAAAAAAGGGCCAAAAAACAAAAAAAGTACAATACAAAAAAAAACCAAAAAAAAACGAAATATAAAGAAATAAAATTCAACAACAACAACACACATTCAAATATACAAGTAGTTGTGATTGTGGCTCACATCTTCCTCTGTTTTTACGTCCAGTAACGGCTGAAACGCCTTCTATGAGTCGGGGATTTGCTTCCCATCCAGTTTTCTTATAAACTGGCAAACAGGGTCGTTTTTAGTCAGATTCCCTAAACTATAACACTGCAATTCATCACGAAATTGTGTCCATAGATTAAGCAATTCACGCTGAACAAGTCCACAAGAATGTGACTCAAGAGTTAATTAAACATTATCCAGCGACTCATTACTCAGACCATTCTTAATAAATGACAGTTTATCTTCTCTATTTCTGGACACAAAACCTAATGAACGACAATCTGGTTACAATTCCATCTAGCACATTTATAACATACTTGTAACCTTTTCGCTCTTCGCCTCTTGGCGTAGTAGCTCTTTCCTAGACCAGGCAGGTATTTTGCGAGATTAATGTCCGGCTCACCGTACAATCTCACCTTGGCTTCGATAAGCCATCGGATATCAGCAGGCACATTTAGGAGCATCAACGCCCAAAGTCTAGTCATCCGTACTTTATAATTTTAAACACAGCATTTTGAGGAAGTGAAGGGAAATATTTACGAAAGGTTCGACCAGAAGATATCGGCATCCATTGAAGAGGAGAAAAGAAGAGATATTACCGATAATATCTATCGGGTTTGTTTTTCTCCAAGATATGCACGTTTCAAACCTTTGGCGAATGACTTCAACTTCCATTTGGATGTTTCCACAAGCTGCTGCACCAATGAGCTCAAAGCACGAGAGTAATCAAATTAAACAAAAGAAAGGAAAAGAAAAGAGCAAAAACGAAACTACAGACACATAAAAGAGATAACAACACAATAGCAAACAAAAGTCAAAAACAAGTAAAAAAAATATAAAAAACAAATAAGACAGATGACAAAGAGAGATAAAACCTGATCAATTTGATGGCCTACGAAAGGAATCTCCTCGAGACACAAAAATCGATCATTATTACCTTATTTTATTTTATTTTTCTTTTCTTTTTTTATTTATTTTGCAAAAACATTGGGTTGCCTCCCATAAGCGCTTGGTTTAACGTCCTCAGCCCGACGTTGGTTCCATCATGAGGATCCAATTTCTGTTGTGCTCTCTAATGGGCTTTGATCCCTCTTCTAACAAGATACCTCGGTCATGTTATGGATGGTCCTTTGGATTTCAACAATTGTCCACTCAATAGCTTATTTTGTGTGAGCTGTAGTATTCAGACGGTTTATCTTCTGTATTCGTGCAAGGCCCATTTCCATTGTAACTCGCAAAGTATCTTCTAACCCAAGAATCCTAATTCCAAATGATCTGAAGTGACTTAAGCTCCAAGGTATTGGCTTTCATCACAGAAGGAAGAAGTTTCTCATTAGATAAAGGCAATTCAATGTACGAAACATCATACCTATTTGTGGTGATAGCTATAGTCTCATCCAAGCTTGTCACAGCTTCCTCCACTTCTTTAGACACGTGTATCAGCTTTCTTGGTTCTTTGAAACTTTCTATCCTTATGTGTTCACTAATAGCAACATCCACTCCATTCTTGCGAGTTAACTCAAAACATGGTTGTGGCAAATAATCAATAACGTCAACTGCAAAAACAGAATGTAAGTCATTAGAGTACCTCATTTCCTCAAAAATATTAAAACCTATCACCTTGCCATCAAACTCTATGGTCAAAGTGCCATAATGAACATCAATCTTGATTCTAGCAGTTTTCGAGAATGGCCTCCCTAAAAGAACCGGTGTTGGATTAGGAGATGTCTCATCCTCTATTTTAATGACATAGAAGTCTGCTGGAAAAACCAATTGATTCACCTGCACAAGCACATCTTCCACAACTCTTTTGCGATATGCATTAAAATGATCAGCAAACTGAATGGTAATACCAGTTTTCGCAAAAGGTCCAAGATTTAAAGAAGCTAAATAGAATATGGCATGACATTAATAGATGCTCCTAAATCTAATATAGCTCTTTCAAACTTGGTATTACCAATGGTGCATGGAATGATGAACATACCTGGATCTTTGCATTTTGGAGGAATTTTTCTTTGCAATACAGCTGAAACATTTTCCCCCACACTTACTTTCTCATTTCCCTTCAACTTTCTCTTGTTGGTGCATAACTCCTTGAGAAATTTTGTACAACGAGGTACTTTCTCAATAGCATCCAGAAGTGGTATATTTACCTCGATTTTGTGAGAAGTTTCCAGGATTTCTTGTTCTTGTTTCTCCTTCGATTGTGCAAATCTACTAGGAAAAAGTGGAGGAGAAACATATGAAGGAATGGGAGTTATAGGATTTACCTGAGAAGTCAGTGTTTTGTTCATGGTGGAAGTGGTGTCATCTCCTTCATCAGTGTGTGATTTCTTTGGCAGGACATCTAATTGCTCTTCATTTTGCAAAGTTATCGCACAAGAATTCTCTCTTGGATTGATCATCGTTTGACAAGATAATTCTTCTGAGCCTTGGCCCTCGAATTTGCTCATGCTAGTGGCCAATTGTCCCATTTGATTTGCCAGGTTTTGGATACTTGCCCCAGTTTCCTGCTGGAATTGCATTGTGTTAGTGGCAAGTGCATTAACAATGTCCTGGAGAGACATACCTGAGTTTTATGAAGCTGGTTGTGGTGCTGGATGTGGCATTGGTGGTGGTTGCATTTGAAAAGGTTGCTGCACTCTAGGTTGATTGAAACCTTGTGGCCGATTTGGTATCACATTTGGAGTGATTGGTTGATGATTCCAGTAACTGAAATTATGTTGATCTTCCCATCCAGCATTGTAAGTGCTAGAGAAAGGATCATACCATTGCCTCGTTTGTCCTGGAAATCCACCCATGGCATTGGCTTGTTCCATATATTCTTCTTGTAAAGTTGGATACATGTCGATTGGATGCTCCATCGTAGAATATATCCCACATTCATAAGATTTTTGCATATCTCCTACAGCCATGTTTTCCACAAGAGAGGTTAGCTCAGAAAGTTGTTGTTCAATGTTCGGAGTGCTTACCTCATTTACTCTCCATGGTACTTGTGGCTCAAATCCGCTACTGAATTGATAGAAGTTTACTGCCATGTTGTCTAAACACAAACAATCAGAAAAGAAAAACAAAGAAAATATGAATCAACAATGAAAACAAAATAACAAATCGAATAGAAAATCAATCCCCGGCAACGGCGCCAAAAACTTGATGCGTTCGAAACTAGCAAGTATACTAGTCGCACAAGTAATAAAGTGATAAGTAAGATATCGTTCCCACGAGGATTGATTCTAATTGAATTTGTTATTTCCAGCAACAATAAACTAAACAGTGGGGATTTTTGTTGAATGCTTTACTAAATGAAATAAGAATGCAAGTAAAGAATAACAAACAGAAAGTAAATTTGAATGAAAAATCAATGGGAGAAAGCTGGTTAAGGGATCCTTCTCTACCACAAGATATGGATTTGCGAATTAATTGTAGAAATGTCATCTAATTACAGCATTGAAGTTATCAACCGTAGATAATAACAAGCTCTATTACCCCAATCTTTCCTTACTTTGTTGTTAAATAAAACAAGCTCTTTATTTAATCTCTATCCATTAAAAAACCTAGAACAAGCTCTCTGAGTTTAATTCAATGGATGCATTATGATAAGAAAGATAGGTTGATCTAAGCAATAAACACACAAGCTCGGATTATTAACTTAGGTTATATTCTCCAATTGTAATCTCTGATCACAATTTTGCTACTAATGATTAGAAATTCAAGACAATTACGGATCAAGATTTCTAGTCTAGCAATATACAATATCCAGATTATATTCAGTTGGCCACCCAAATACAATCCAGCAAGCAATCATAAGCATTAGACATGGGAAAATACAAGCAACTTCAATTAGAGAATTGGATAACAACTTCTTGCACAATCAACTTACAAAAACCATATCAGGGGCTATGAAATCACCCTCAACCAATTCAGATTCAGTTACACATGTTTAAGAACGTGGTAAATACAATACAACATGGAGACATTCCAGAAAATGAAAGGGAAGGGAAAAACTTAGCAAATTTGATGTAATTCTCTTTGGATGGTAGTTCTTCCTCTTTCCAAGCTTCCTTTCTCCTTCAAGAACTCCAAGAGATGAAAGAATTCCAGAGCTGCAGCCTCCACCACGTTCTCCCCTCTTCAAGTTATGAAAATAAAACCCTAAAATGTGTTTAAATACTCTGATACAGTGACTTGCTACAGTGCCCCGTATTATACATGCTACAGTGACTTGTGGAATTATATTTCTATACATCTCACACTGTTTTGATTACAACTTTTGGTACACTGAATGGATTTATAAACCGTAAATTTCTCCAGAAAATAGACTCCGAGAGCTTTCCAACGGTATATAACATGTCATCGGGTTCATTGTATATCAATACAATTAAATCCGAGAAGATCACTGACTAGCAGAGGTGAAAATGAAGGGTTTTACTCCATTTTTGTGCAAGTTGCTCCAAAACTCCTACAAACATCAAAACCACACAAAAACATAAAAATACCAAGGAATATAGCAAAAAAACATGGACGAATTGATATAAAAGTAATATATAAATAGACACCTATCAATAGGTAAGGGATAAACTGTTTGGAACAAATTCATTTGAGGTTCGGAAATCTTTTAGTGAGTTAACAAAGAAAAAGGCTTACAGAGGCTCAAAGGGGTAACTAGGGATCAACTTCAGTCAAGGTTGGCTATTAAGGCTCAAACGGCCCAAAGATAGCCTAAATCATTTCCCCAATGTTGCACAGTCTAGGATTTCGCCTCGAGTGACCATCAAACAAGTTCTAGAATTCATTGAAATCTTAAGAAACACTTAAATTACATAAACTTTCTCTAAGTAAACAAATAACTCAGCGATAATAGCTCAGTGCTCAATGTTGCGCAAGGAATCAAAAGCAAAGCGAAAACCAATAGACATTTCAAGGACACAGATCCATGCATCATTTATCATTTTCCAAGAGTTATTCTTAATTCAATCATTATCTTATCATCGACCTACAAAATGCAAGAAAAGAGGTCCGTGGCGTTGTTACACCTGAGTCAAGATTGTATATTTCAACAATCCTTAGGATCAGTAGCCCGCAGAATTAAGGTTTCCAGCCTATATACCTTTATTATGAAAGAACAAAACAAGAAACAAGACACTTCAAACAACAAGAAATAAACAAACTACAAAGTTATTAAGGAAGAATGCGTTTCAAGGGTTAAGGAAACCCCATATTCTGCCATTCTCAGGTTTTTCCACAATTTTTTTTTCGAATCAAAACTGGTAAAGACAAAAACACATAACAGCTCTAAATTACATAAAACTAAACTTACTCATAAAATAACAAAGTTCAACAAGTCAGCAAACAAAAACAGTTAAGTTAGAATGGGTCTAAAATGTTTAGAAGTTAGCCTCCTTATTCAGCCATTATGGATTAAAGAAATCCAGAATGCGTTTCAAGAGAACTTGAACTTTTTAAGCCACCACTCTAAAAACCGAGATTAGAAAATATTACCTGGGACGAAAGAAATAACCTGAAAAAGCTCAAAAGAAACGACATAAAAAATCTCAAATAAACACACTCAAAAGAAAGCAAACAAAAACGAAGCAAACCAGCAAATAGAGATTACAGATGGAGGGTTAAATCCAGTTGACGCTTTTTGTTGCCTTCTCCAAACCAATTTATCCGAGCCGTGGTTGGATCAGGCGAATAGACGAATTCTTGGAGTTTATCAATTAACTCCCCTGCAGTTGAAGCTGTAACCAGGATTTGCCTCGCTGACTGTGAGATGAAGTTTTTTTCTAATGCTTGATCAAGAAAAGACAACAAACCATCAAAAAAATTATTGACATTTAACAAACCAATGGGTTTCCGATGGATGTTTAGCTGTGCCCAAGAGGTGATTTGAAATATCTCCTCCAATGTACTATAACCACCGGGCAAAGCTATAAATGCATCAGATTTAACGACCATATGTGCAATACGCTCATGTATACTAGAAACTTGTAACTCTTCCCCCATGGTGTTGCCTACGATATCTCGTACAGCTAATGGTTTATGAATATTGCGAGAACTTTACTTCCTCCCAAGGATGTAGCTGTTGACACACACCCCATTAACCCAAGACTGCCCCCTCCATAAATCAAATGAATACCCCTCGCAGCTAATGTCCTACCAAGATCAAGAGCTGTTGTTGTAAACTCTCCATCTTTACCAAATTACGATCCACAAAATACGCATATATTTTAGAATCGCCGAATTGGTGTTTTCTCCATTGCTAAAAGTGCTCTAAACTTGTGTAAGACAATGATGTACGTTAGGTATTATGCGATTCAAGTGCAAGACAGGTTATAAAATGACATTTCAAAATATGCAGCATGGATATATAACTCTCAAATTTGACACATGGGGACATAATTTCGGTGGGAGTTGCTCGATGCAGATTTATCGCCCCAAGATTTGAAAAAATGAGATATGCTTTCGGCGAGGTTTGACAAAAACTACACACTTGTCTCCCACGTGAAGCATGGAAAATGGAGATACACTTTCGGTGGAGGTTGACAAAACCTCCACACTTGTCTCCCACGTGTACTTATGCCATAGGGTAGTCATATGGATTGTCAAAAAGAAAACTTGAAATTAAAACAAACAAAATCAACAAACAACAACAACACAAAAACAACATTGATAATCAGATCAAACGAAACAAGAAAAAAAATTCTACAACAACAACACACATTCAAATATACAAGTAGTTGTGATTGTGGCTCACATCTTCCTCTGTTTTTACGTCCAGTAACGGCTGAAACGCCTTCTATGAGTCGGGGATTTGCTTCCCATCCAGTTTTCTTATAAACTGGCAAACAGGGTCGTTTTTAGCCAGATTCCCTAGACTATAACACTGCCATTCATCACGAAATTGTGTCCATAAATTAAGCAATTCATGCTGAACAAGTCCACAAGAATGTGACTCAAGAGTTAATAAAACATTATCCAGCGACTCATTACACAGACCATTCTTAATAAATGACAGTTTATCTTCTCTATTTCTGGATACAAAACCTAATGAACGACAAGTCTGGTTACAATTCCATCTAGCACATTTATAACATACTTGTAACCTTTTCGCTCTTCGCCTCTTGGAGTAGTAGCTCTTTCCTAGACCAGGCATGTATTTTGCGAGATTAATGTCCGGCTCACCGGACAATCTCACCTTGGCTTCGATAAGCCATCGGATATCAGCAGGCACATTTAGGAGCATCAATGCCCAAAGTCTAGTCATCCGTACTTTATAAATTTTAAACACACCATTTTGAGGAAGTGAAGGGAAATATTTACGAAGGTTCGATAGAAAGATATCAGCATCCATTGAAGAGAAGAAAAGGAGAGATATTACCGATAATGCGATTGAGTTTGTTCTTCTCCCAGATATGCACGTTTCAAACCTTTGGGCAATGGTTTCAGCTCCCCTTTGGATGTTTCCTCAAGCTATTGCACAAATGAATTTGAAGTACGAAATAATCAAATTAAACAAAAGGAAGGAAAAGAAGAGAGCAGAAATGAAACGAAAGACACATAAAAGAGATAACAACACAATAACAAACAAAAGTAAAAAACAAGTAAAAACAAATAAAAACAAATAAGACAGATGTCAAAGAGAGATAAAACCTGATCAATTTGATGGCCTACGAAAGGAATCTCCTCAAGACACAAAAATCGATCATTATTACCTTATTTTATTTTTCTTTTCTTTTTTTTTATTTATTTTGCAAAAACATTGGTTGCCTCCCAATAAGCGCTTGGTTTAACGTCCTCAGCCCGATGTTTGTTCCATCATGGGAGGATCCAATCTCCGCTGTGCTTCACTAATGGGCTTGGATCCTTCTTCCAACAAGGAAATGGTGCAAGCATTAATGGATGCTTTGGATGTTAGCAAAGTCCACTTAAGACAGTTTGTGAACTCTAAGTACTCGAACGCGTTTCTCTTCTTGTAGTGGTGCAAGGCCCATTTCTATTGTAACTAGCAAAGGATCTTTGTCACCCAAAAACACATGCCTCAAATAATCTGGAAGTAACTTAAGCTCCAAGGTATTGGCTTTCATCACAGAAAGAAGAAGTTTCTCATTAGATAAAGGCAATTCAATGTACAAAACATCATACCTGTTTGTGATTATAGCTATAGTCTCATCTAAGCATGCCATAGCTTCCTCCATTTCTTTGGACACTTGTATCAACCTTTTTGGTTCTTTGGAATTTTCTGTCCCTATGTGCTCACTCATTGCCTCGAAAATACTGAAACGGATCACTTTGCCATCAAACTCCATGGTGAAAGTGCTATAATGATCATCAATCTTGATTCTAGCAGTTTTCGAGAATGGCCTCCCTAAAAGAATCGGTGTTGGATTAGGAGATGTCTCTCCTCTATTTTAAGGACATAGAAGTCTGCTGGAAAAACCAATTGATTCACCTGCACAAGCACATCTTCCACAACTCTTTTGCGATATGCATTAAAATGATCAGCAAACTGAATGGTAATACCAGTTTTCGCAAAAGGTCCAAGATTTAAAGAAGCATAATTAGAATATGGCATGACATTAATAGATGCTCCTAAATCTAATATAGCTCTTTCAAACTTGGTATTACCAATGGTGCATGGAATGATGAACGTACCTGGATCTTTGCATTTTGGAGGAATTTTTCTTTGCAATACAGCTAAAACATTTTTCCCCACACTTACTTTCTCATTTCCCTTCAACTTTCTCTTGTTGGTGCATAACTCCTTGAGAAATTTTGTACAACGAGGTACTTGCTCAATAGCATCCAGAAGTGGCATATTTACCTCGATTTTGTGAGAAGTTTCCAGGATTTCTTGTTCTTGTTCCTCCTTCGATTTTGCAAATCTACTAGGAAAAAGTGGAGGAGAAACATATGAAGGAATGGGAGTTATAGGATTTACCTGAGAAGTCAGTGTTTTGTTCATGGTGGAAGTGGTGTCATCTCTTTCATCAGTTTGTGATTTCTTTGGCAGGACATCTAATTGCTCTTCATTTTGCAAAGTTATCGCACAAGAATTCTCTCGTGGATTGATCACCGTTTGACAAGATAATTTTTCTGAGTCTTGGCCCTCGAATTTGCTCATGCTAGTAGCCAATTATCCCATTTGATTTGCCAGGTTTTGGATACTTGCCCCAGTTTCCTACTGGAATTGCATTGTGTTAGTGGCAAGTGCATTAACAATATCCTGGAGTGACATACCTGAGTTTTCTGAAGCTGGTTGTGGTGCTGGTTGTGGCATTGGTGGTAGTTGCATTTGAAATGGTTGCTGCACTCTAGGTTGATTAAAACCTTGTGGCCAATTTGGTATGTCATTTGGGGCGATTGGTTGATGATTCTAGTAACTGAAATTAGGGTGATCTTCCCATCCGGCATTGTAAGTGTTAGAGAAGGGATCACACCATTGCCTTGGTTGTCTTGGAAATCCATCCATGGCATTGGCTCGTTCCATATATTCTTCTTGTAAAGTTGGATACATGTCGATTGGATGCTCCATGGTAGAATATACCCCACATGCATAAGATTTCTGCATATCTCCTACAGCTATGTTTTCCACAAGAGAAGTTAGCTCAGAAAGTTGTTGTTCAATGTTCTGAGTGCTTACCTCATTTACACTCCAATGTAATTGTGGCTCAAATCGGCTACTGAATTGTTGGAAGTTTATTGCCATGTTGCCTAAACACAAACAATCAGAAAAGAAAAACAAAAAAAATACGAATCAACAATGAAAACAAAATAACAAATCGATTAGAAAATCAATCCTCGACAACGGCGCCAAAAACTTGACGCGTTCGAAACTATCAAGTATACTAGTCGCACAAGTAATAAAGTGATAAGTAAGATATCGTTCCCACGAGGATTGATTCTAATTGAATTTATTATTTCCAGCAACAATTAACTAAATGGGGGGTTTTCTTGGTTGATTAACTAGATGAAAAACTGAATACGACAGTAATTAATGAATAACACAATGCAAACTTAATTGAAATGGGAATAAATCAATGATAGAAATCTGGTTAAGGGATCATTCTCCACCACAAGATATGGATTTGCGAATTAATTGTAGAATTATCATCTAATTACACCATTGAAATTATCAACCGTAGATAACAATAAGCTCTGTTATCCCAATCTTTCCTTACTTTGTTGTTAAATAAAACAGGCTCTTTATTTAATCTCTATCCATTAAACAACCTAGAACAAGCTCTCTAAATTTAATTCAATGGATGCATTACGATAAGAAAGATAGGTTGATCTAAGCAATAAACACACAAGCTCGGATTATTTAACTTAGGTTGTATTCTCCAATTGCAATCTCTGATCACAATTTTGCTACTAATGATTAGAAATTCAAGACAATTACGGATCAAGATTTCTAGTCTAGCAATAGACAATATCCAGATTATATTCAGTTGGCCACCCAAATACAATCCAGCAAGCAATCATAAGCATTAAACATGGGAAAATACAAGCAACTTCAATTAGAGAATTGGATAACAATTCCTTGCACAATCAACTTCACAAAAACCATATCAGGGGCTTTGAAATCACCCTCAACCAATTCAGATTCAGTTACACATGTTTAAGAACGTGGTAAATACAATACAACATGGAGACATTCCAGAAAATGAAAGGGAAGGGAAAAACTTAGCAAATTTGATGTAATTCTCTTTGGATTGTAGTTCTTCCTCTTTCCAAGCTTCCTTTCTCCTTCAAGAACTCCAAGAGATGAAAGAATTCCAGAGCTGCAGCCTCCACCACGTTCTCCCCTCTTCAAGTTATGAAAATAAAACCCTAAAATGTGTTTAAATACTCTGCTACAGTAACCTGCTACAGTGTCCCGTATTATACATGTTATAGTGATTTGTGGAATTACATTTCTATACTTCTCACACTGTTTTGATTACAACTTTTGGTACACTGAATGGATTTATAAACCGTAAATTTCTCCAGAAAATAGACTTCGAGAGCTTTCCAACGGTATATAATATGTCATCGGGTTCATTGTATATCAATACAATTAAATCCGAGAAGATGGTTGACTAGCAGAGGTGAAAATGAAGGGTTTTACTCCATTTTTGTGCAAGTTGCTCCAAAACTCCTACAAATATCAAAACCACACAAAAACATAAAAATACCAAGGAATATAGCAAAGAAACATGGACGAATTGATATGAAAATGATATATAAATAGACACTTATCAGAGTTCTAATTTAATCAAATAGAGTTATAACATTTTCCTAAAGAAAAGTGATTATTTGATTAAAGCACCATATAATATATAGCAGATTATTTTGGGTAATTGCATCTTCATTTTGGCATCCCACGCATCATGTAGTTATATTCAAAAGTTTTATAGTCATTGATAAGGGTGTATGTTTATTTTAACAGAAAATAAATTTAAAATCCAATTACTTCTATGCTAATGCTCCATGGATAAATTATAATGAATGAGATTTTAACTAGATATGAAGACCATAAGATGGAGATAGCTATGCAGACGATGTGATGGTCAAGGTTATGTCAAGTGGAAAGTAAGTCTTGACACTCTACAACAAGCTCAATTTCATAAGTCGGTCTTACAAGCAAGTATATTTTCACCTTTTTATGAATATTTGACTCTAAAGAATGAAGAATACCATGCAAAATAAGAGAAAGCAAATGCAATAGCCAAGTTATATATATTTATTTCCTTGAGCCAAGTGTTAGAATTGAAGTTTATATATATATGGCTAATGTAAAAGATATCATTTTTCACTTGCAAGGGTTGTTAAGTGAGGCAAGATATGAAGTTAATTATTTATCTTGTTCTTTATTTTGAATAAAGATAGATTTTGATAAAGAATTTGGAATTTCTTTCGAAAGCCCAATCAAAGAAAGTTACTAGGGATACTAAAACCAAAGTCCAGTGTTCTTCTAGTTTGAAAGCTTAAGTGTAAGGTTTACAAGAATAGATATGGAAACGTTTTAAAATCCTTAACATGGGAGACAAAGAATGAAGCCCAACCAATTGGAAAAATTTTCCATTATGGAGATGAAAGGCCATTTTAAAAGAGATTGCATAACATTTAAGCTTGTTTAAGCAACATTTTTTTCTAGAATCATTCTTTGTAGAATATTCCATTAATTATTGAATTATGGATATCGACCATGTTTAATTCTTTGTAAAGGTTGAATAGGACACGACTTCTAAAATGAAATATGAAGCTTTGCTGTCTGCTCATGCAGTTGAAGAACTGTATATTTTTTATATTTTTAGTTTTGGATAATTGTTATTTTTCTAGATATTGTATACAAAATTTTGAATTTTGATACTTATTAAGGTTATTCAATTTCTTTTAACAATTTTGTTGTTATTAGAAAAGAATAAAGAATTTTATTTTTCTGGAATTGTACATAACACTTAAAACTAAAAATGGAATCAATAAATTACACCAAATTGAATGAAGAAAGAGTAAGATTGTCTACTTATCTTTGGCATTTCTTATTGGGTGAATTTTAATTAAGAAGATTCAAAGGATGGCTATGGATGAGCACTAAGTTCGTTAGATGTTGTACCTGTACCAATTTAAAAATCAAGCCTAGTAAGAAATTTTCCTATAAGCCATTTTAAGCTTAAAGGAAATAGAGCTAAAGATTGTACTGATATGGTACATAAAATGTTTATACAACGATTCGTGTTGAAAAGGCACATATGAGTATTTCATAAGATGATTACTCAAAATATAAGTATCTTTACCTAGTGCATCATAAATCTAGAACTTTTGAAGAGTTCAAAAAGTAAAAGATAAAGGTTGAAAGCATTTGGGTGAATATGTCAAATAACTACAATCATATCATAGTAATAAATACCTCTCATGACAATGAAATACTATTCCAACTCACTTTAGTAGTAGAAAGAAAGAATATAACTCTTTTGGTCATGGTTTACTCAATGTATGTTATTCAAAATTATCCACTTGTTTTTAGGAAACCCTTAAAGGTACAAGAGGTAGTGCTTCTATAGTTAATCTAGTCTTACAGAATTTGTTGTATGACTGCAAATCACTTAAAGGTTTTCTATGTAAAGAATTATAAGCCTAAAAGCAATGTAGTATTATAAGAAATGTCCAAAGAAAATAAAACTAATCTAGTCAATAATGATAGTTTCAAAGGTTTGGCATCTACCTCTAATACAAAATAAATATAAGATCTAGTTACACAACCTCCTATGATACCTTGATGTAGTGGGAGGATTCTTAGACAAACTCCTATAGTGCCTCGACGTAGTGGGAAGATTGTAAGGCAACCTACTAGATTCATTGGAGTATTGTAAGATATTGAAGGAAATGAATATGATCATGCTACTTATGAAGAAGTAGTGAATTATGCTGATGCTAATAGTTGGCAAAAGGCTATGGAATCAGAAATAGAATGTCTGGGAACCTGTAGATGCACGTGAAAGGATAAAACCCATAGGGTGCAAGTGGGTCTAGAAGAGAAGGAGGAAGTTTATGGCAAGGTAGAGACCTTCAAAGCAAGGCTGGTGGCTAAGTGTTACACTCAAAAGGGAGGGATCAACTGTGACGAGAGCTTTTTACCTATAACTATGCTGAAATCAATTCGAATTCTCTTATCCATCGCTACTCATTACAACTATAAGATATGACAAATGGATTTTCAAGACAAGATTCTTGAATGGAAATCTTGATGAAAGCATCTATATGATGCAACCATAGGTTTCATAAAATAAGACCAAAAAGAAAAGGTTTGCAGATTGAAAGATTCAATTTATGGTCTTAAGTAAGCATCAAGGTCTTGGAACATTAGGTTTGATTAAATGATAAAAAACTATTATTTTATTAAAAAAATAGATAAGCCCGTGTCTACAAGAGAATAAAAGACCAAAAAGTTGTGTTTTTCATTCTTTTAGTTGATGATATTCTACATATTAGGAATCATGTAAAGGTATTATCATCAGTTAAAATAGAGCTGGTTGAGCAAATCCAAATGAAAGATTTAGGAGAGGCTAGTTATGCTTTTGGGATCCAACTCAAAAGGGAAAGGGAGAACAAGAAACTAGCAATGTCTCAGGCTCCCTATGTAGGAAAGATTTCACCTAAGTTTGCAATACAAAACATCAAGAAAGGATTGTCACCTTTCATGTATGGAGTTAAGCTTTCTCGAAAGTAGTTTCTTTAGATTCTCGAGAAGAGAAAAAGATGAGAAGAGCCCTATATGCCTCTGCTATTGGGAGTCTCATATATGCAATGCTAAGTACTAGGCTCGATATCTGATATGCAGTGGGAGTTATTAATGAGTACCAATAGTAAAACATATATTAAAGTATCTTCATAGGATGAAAGGACATATGCTTGTATATTCTGGTAGTGATCTAACACCGAGTGGTTACATGGATTTAGAGTTCTAATTGGATTCGGACTCCAGAAAGTCAACCTCTGGATTAGTTTTCACTTTGGATGGTGGAGTCATAGTATGGAGCAATAACTAGTAATCAAGTATTGTTGATTCCACCATAGCGTATGGAGCAACTTGTGAAGCAGCAAAGGAAGTTGTTCGCCTCTGTAAGTTCCTTATAGACTTGTAAGTTGTTCTAAACGGAGAAAAGGTCATTACACTTTACGATGATAATAATGGGGTAGTGGCTAATTCTTAAGAACCTAGAAACCACAAGAGTGGAAAGCATATAGAAAGAAAGTACCACCTTATATGACAGAGCGTGCAATGTGGAGATGTGCAAATATGTCCCATCACTCTAAGGGTAATTGGAAGATTGTTAGAGATCTATCGTAAAAGTATGGATGTTTTTCTTTAATATATAAACATTATTGTTATAAATAAATAGAAGTTATTACCCATAAATTATCCAAGTGTGACTGTATCATTGACTAAAGGTTCCAAAGCTTGTATATTGACAAAGTTTCTATATATATGAGATATATCTGAGAAATAAAACTTTGTTATAGCTCCAAACTACGACCTATAAACAAAAGCTGGACACTTTTTTTGGACAAGGTTGTTGTGTTGCTTGTCTTCAATGAGAAAATGGTGAGTCTTTAACCATTTGAAGTAAAGACTTTGGGACAAAGACACTTGTGTATTATGAATGCATTTTACATAGACCATGTAGAAATTATCCATTTGGTTGAAATACTGTGACTGAATGTGAATTTCTACACTGGAGCATTAAAAGCACTCCTACCTTAATCTTGAGTGGGTAGTGTACCTCTAGTATACTGGCTATAGTCTTTGATTAGAATAAAATGTGATATCTAAAATAGTAAGGTCAATATCTTGGCTAGTTGAGATTGTAAGATTTGTATACTAGTAAACACTATTCTATAGAGATGGAATTCATGACTCTGAAAAGATTAAAAAATTCCACATTGATGGTTTTACAAGGTTTTATTTGAAAGAATCTTGGCTGAGTGTTTAATAAAAGTTGTTCATTAAAATAAATCTCAACTCATTTAAATGATGTAAAACTAGTATCAAGGGCTCAAGATGTAGTTAGAGGGGTAACACGGTAAATTATACCTAGCTCCAATTATTAGTATTCCATGAAAGTAGTTATGTAAACTTGATGCTCAATGGATAGGGCTTAAAGAAATAATTTAATTAGGTTAAATTATTAAGCTTTATGTAAAGAATATTTAATTCAAAAGTGCAGCTTTGAACTTATAGTGGAATGGGCCAAAATTTATAGGTGAGACCCACTATAGTTATGAGATAACAAGGTATTGGGTCAAATTTATTGGAGCTTGTAATTAAATATGTCCATCAAGGTCTCTTGAATAGCTGATATAAATTGTTTTAACAAGGATTGGATTGAGAAATTAATTATTTAATTTAATTGGGTTTATTAAAGAATAAAACCCATGTATTAAATTAACTATATTTGACTAGTAAATGGGCTTATTAGTTAATTATTTTAATTAATTAAATAATAGTGTATTTGGGCCAATTTAATTAATTAGATTAATGAACTAATACTTAATGTGATTAATTAAAAGCCTACACAAAATCGGGATATCCTGAGACAACTTTTTTTCTGGGCCGCCCTCAGTTTCCGGCTGAAAAACGGTTAAAATTGCAAAAAAGGGTTTCGGATTTCACTGTTTATTACCGACGGCGAGCGAGTGGGACACCACCTTTACCATCATCGTGTTGGTCTTGACTCGATCTACAAGTTTTCCTTCATCAGCACCACCAGATTCGCGCCGCAACACCTCCGTTCAAGGCCACAAAGTTTCAGATTTTTCACTATTCACCGCCGCCCGCCGCTGTCACCGGTAAGTGGCATCTCACCTCCATCAAATTCTTGTAGATCAGGCAACGTTCTACAAGTTTTTCTTCATCAGCACCACCAGATTCGCGCCGCATCACCTCCGTTCAAGGCTACAAACTTTCGGATTTACTATTCACCGCCACCTCTCACCGGAAAACGGCGAGTTGCATCTCACATTTGCCACCATTTAGTAGATCGGACAACACTGACCAACTTCTCCTTCTTGGTCGTCATCTGATTCCAACCACAAACCCCTCAAATCGCCGTTTCTTCATTCAGATAATACTGTTCACCGCGGTGGTTACTATTCATCCTACCGGAGACACTATTCATCAGCCCCGCCCAGATTATTTTTTAGGTTATTCCATGCAACTTTGTCTCTTAGTCGATTTCCTGATTCCTTGTGGTTTGGTCAATGGATCCGCATAAGACGAATTGGGCCGACAAAGTTAAGATTACTGATTCGAGTACTCGTTGCAAATTGAATCCGGTTACCCCCAAGCAACCGGGTACAATCCTTGAGATCCCGGATGAGATCGTTGATGAGAATGTGGCTGAATGGCGTAGATGTCTCTTTGGCTTCTTTTCGGGATTTTCGATGCCCTTTCATGCTGCACGCTCTATGGCCATGCGTGCTTGGAAAGCTAGCGGTCTACAGGACGTGCGCTCCACAGTTAATGGATATCTCGTCTTCCGTTTTCGAACTGAGGATGAGGTTCATGCAATCATTGATCGCGGTCCTTGGTTGTTTGGAGGTAAATATATTTATTTAGAACCATGGCAACTGCATTTGAATCTTGAACTTTTCGGTACTGAAATGCACCCAGTTTGGGTCCGTTTGTATGACCTGCCGTTTTCTTTGTGGACAACAAAAGGCCTTGCCATAGTTTCATGCATGGTTGGAGAACCTATCTCTTGCGACAAGATGACTTCTGATCTTTTCAGATTGGAGTATGCGAGGGTATGTGTTTGGCTGAATGCAAATTACCCTCCAATTAAGAACTTCAAGATCAGATGTAAGCTCTCTTCCGAGCCCATCCAAATCCGAGTTAAGTATGAGTGGCTTCCAAAGCATTGCCTTGAATGTTGCTCCTTTGGTCATCGATGTTCGGATCCAGCAAAGACTTCAGGTAAGGATAAGAAAGAGGCAAATACCTCTCTTAGCGCCCCTTTGAATAAGGGTAACAAGAATGAGGCAAATACCTCTGTTAGCGCCCCTTTGCATAAGGGTAAAGAAGTGGCCAAGGTCGCTGAGAATTTGAAAGCTGTTACTCTTCCAACAAATTTTGTAACACATGATGTGCCCTTTAAGGCTACTACAGTTTTGAGTACAGAGTCAGTATCAGATTCTGACTCTTTTTCTCCATTTGCGACTAACCAAGGTAGGCTATTGGTTCCATCCAATGTTCTACAAATCATGAGGCATCTGTTTCGTCAGGACCGATAAATACAGGGCAACATCCTATGTTTTCTCCCTCTCGTTTTGAGCCTTTGAATAGGCTAAGTGATGAGGATCAACCTGATGGGATTGATCATACTCATTTGAACACCCCGAGTACTCCAGTAAAGAAAGGTAAGAAGGAGAAGAACAAGTAGGATTAAGGCTTTACTTAATCATACTTGATTTTTTTTCTATTTCTTTATGTTTGCACCATTGTGATCATTTTTTTTGTTTTCCTTTAATTGTTAGGCCATTTATGGTCATTGGAAATCTTGCTTTGTTCAGGCCGCCTGTAGCCTTTATTTCATGTTGTTAAGGCCATTTGTGATCTTTGCTTTGTTTTTTGCCGCTCGTGGCTGTTATTTTTTTATCTTGGACTTTACGTCCTAGTTGTAATTCTTGGGGTATGCCCCTCGGATTTTTGTATATTATAATTTTTTAGATCTATATTACTAAGTAATTTTTTCAAAAAAACGGGTTGGATCTAATTAAGTTTTAAAGGTCCATTTAAAGACTCGATGAAATTAATAGGACTATTAGTTCTAGGAGCCTAGAAAAGTAGTTAGACTAAGTCTAATAGGATTAGGTTTCATAGTCAAAATGGGATAGGGATTAAAAGAGACATAAAAAGATGAATTAGGTCGGTGTTGTTATAGTTTTATAGTGAACAAGGAACAAATTGCCACTATTCACCAATTACTATTCACACAGTATTGTTCATAATACTGTTCACCAATACTATTCATATGCACTATTCACTAAAAAATGTTCATGCATATTGTTTATTGGTACTATTGATGCGATACTGTTCATTCGTCACTGTTTATTTGGCACTGTTCATCCGATATAGTTCAATAATTTTAGGACGTCCATACATCTAGCTCAGGCAGTTTTCAGACATACCTAGGAACTAAAGTGGTGAAAAAGCAAATTAAAATTTTGAAGCCTGTGCTCACAAGACCTTGGCCCGGAAGGCTACTCTATGGTCTTGAGGTGTTTTAATTTGGCATCGGGTTCCTACATAGAGATCAACTTAGTGAATCAATTCTTATTCGATTTGTGTGTTTTAATCTATGAGCACTACTATGAATTGTTATTGGCTTGAGATTTGAAGTTAGATTAGTTCCTGGTTGGATCTAAATGATTTAAAGAAGAATAAGTGAGATAAATCATGTTTGTAGAAAGTTTGAATGTAATTAGACTTGTTTAAAAGCTTTGTTGATCATTTGAGGGCATATTAGTCATTACACCTAGGTTTCCATCTATCAATTTATGACATGTTACTATTAGTGTTGGTCAAATTGCTTGCATCAACATTTGGCACCATAGATGGGAACGATTTGTCAAGTGTTCCCCAATTGAGTGGAGTTATCATTGATAGCTTTGTTCCTAAGTAGTGTGCCGCATAAATTGGTTAATGGAAGCTAGTTTCATTTACACTGAGAATATACTTATGGGGTTAGATATTAGAATAATAAATAGGTAAGACTCTTAGGGTCAAAAGACATATGAGCAAATATTCTCTGTAAAAGAATGCTCACAAATTAATTATTGTTAGTACAAGTTGGAACATTCATTAATTTGTGAATTGTAATGGTCAAATGACTAATTTCAAAGTTGAAATTTTTTTTCTTTAGAAGGTTTAAGGACTTAATAATTTCATAAAGCATGAAATGAAAGAGGAATTTTTCAATACACCTCTCTTTATATTCTTTAGGGATATACTTAGCATTTTTTTTAAGTGAAAGATGATCATTGATATGAATGGGGCTTTCATCTTACTAGAGCATTTGCAACCACGATACTGTGTCAAAGCCTCTTTCAAGACTTAAGGGAACACAAATGAGCCATGGGCACGTTTGGAGAATAGAGTCACCACCCAATTATTCAATTGGGAATGAATGGGGTTAATACGATCCCTCACTTTATGACCTAAACTACGGTCATTCCTTCGTAGATGGGTTTGGGAAGTTAGGCATGAGTCATTCGACCTATCCAGATATAAATCCAGCCTCCACTAGAAAAATACCAAATAAGAATAGCTCGTATCGTTATTTCGTCCACTTAGCATTGTTCCTTTTATGCACACATTTCCATTTTTTATCTTTATTAGACATGTGAGGTGAATTCATTCAAAGCAATTATATATTTATACAAAGAAAGAGGGGGGAGAATAGATTATATTTCCTTTCAAACATAAGGGAAGAGGAGAGGATTACAACCGTTATTAGTCAACAATAAAAATATTCCATACATTCATATATATTCGAAACTCAAAATATGATGAATTACTCACCACCATATGTGAGTCTACTCAATGTCTATTAAGCTTCTTACATGTCCATTCAAACATAGTTTACTAAGGCATTCATTCGTAGTGATGGTCCCTCACCATCAATGTGAGTCCACCATCACTTCATGGCATCACACAATTACACTTCTTAATATACAAACATTCATACATTCACAAATCATACAAAGCCATAATCTAATATCATGGTTTTCTAGCCTATATTTGATAACTTCTATCATGGCATTCTACCTAACGTTATTCTAGCATAATTCATATTAATTCATAACTTCATGGCATTTCTAACCTAAGCATGGCATTCTAGCCTAATTCAAGCAATCAACATTGATCATAACATTCAAGGGCAAAATGATAATTCTTACCTATTCTGTGATATTTCCTAGCATTCATCAAAGCAAATAAATTATCTTTGCATGATTCTAATCATGTGCTCCAAGGCATAATTCTAAGCGTGCGCTCTTAGACATGTTTCTAAGCATTCGAAAATAAATTAAACTCCTAAGCATGATCCTAATGAAGGAGAGATAGTGAACTTATCTTGACATGTTTATTCATCTCGCAAAACAAATAAGGGTTAGACAATTCATAAAACCCTAAACATGTTGCTAAGCATAAAATCAAACCCTAAACATGGTTATTCTAAGCAAGGAAAATAAAAGAGAAGATAGGAGGGAGAAGAGAAAACTACTTTCAGGACGTATCCTTTTCAAGTTTACAGTAATATAAAACGTCTAAAAAATATTAGACTAAAAAGGACTTCTTGGAATTCTCACAAGTATGTCTTAGAGGGAGAGAGAGAGAGAGAGTTTCTAGATGCCTTGAGAAGTGTGCCTAAGGTGTGCTTATATAAGCTTTCCTTGGAGTGAAAAAGTGATAAAAAAACGAATATGAGATTAAGATGAACAATAATGTGCGAGCAGCTTTGGCCCTTCCTATTTTATAATTTTGTAAATCAGTACTTTTGTTTGGCCCTTCCTATTTTACAATTTTGTAATGCAGTCCCTTCTGACCTTTGTCTATTCAATTGCATATAACTTTTTGAGTTCAACTCTGATTCATGATCCATAAATTTCTATGAAAATTAGACATCCGTAGCTTCACAACGGTATATGATTCATCATCAAATTTCTTCTAGATTAATTTCTGTGATTTTTAAAGTCATATGTTGGTTTTCAATACCTTTTACCAACTCCCTCTCACGTTTTCTTTCTTCGCCTCCAAAGGCATTTTGATCATTTTCTTTGCTCGACATTCATCTTCATTCATTCATCAAGCCTCCAAAATTTACTGTCTCTAATATATACATATTTTGACCAATAATAAGTTCGATTAAGAGAACTTAATCCCAAAAAAAAAAGAAAAAACAAAACAAAAATTGTAAGATGGATATACAAGTATGTTTTCAAGGAAAAAGTGCTCATAATAAAGACCAATAGTGAAAATTCTAGGTTATAATAGTCATTTGAGTATGAATCATCTCAAAGAATAGAGGTTTTAAAAGAGCAAATTAGAAAGTGAGATGAGTAAGATAGTGAACTTAGGAGAATGCCTAAAGTTTTTAATAAAAAAAGCAGAAAGAAAAATTCGCTCTGTGAGCCTAAGTACTATGCCGTAATCATTGTTTGGTTTCGTTATTTAGATATGCCTTGCAAAGTTTTCAACATGTATTTGGCCCCACTCTTATGGTCATAAAGTTGAAGAATTACAAATATGCGTTCTTGCATTTGTTGTTGCAAAAGATTACTATAATCATAATTCAACTAACCCTCGAGGTGTGTTTTCTCTTAACCTCTAAAGTGGATTATCTTCAAACTTTTGAGCTTTAACCTCCAAGGTGGATTATTTTTAAGCTTTTAAGCCTTAATCTCTAAGATGGATTATCTTAAACTTCTAAGCCATAACCTACGAAGTGGATTATCTTTCAACTTTTAAGCCTTAACCTTTGAGGTAGATTATCTTTAAAACCTCTGAGGTGTATATAATAAGTTTATTCATAGAATGACATCCACTTCTATAGTTCTTTAAGTTTGATTATATTTGGATCTCTGGTTCTTGTCCTCTGAGAGTCACCTATGAGCTTTTTGAGCAATCAATATGTTCACCCATCAGCACCATTGTGCTTATGAGTTCCCTATGGGAGCTTTCTAGTAGCTCATCGAGCATCCATCTGGAAGCTAACTCTTTTTACTATAAGAAAATTCCTCACATATGCCTATTTTTCCACCATCATATATGTATTTACATGTCGGTTTCGACATGACATTTATGGACCCGACATGAATTAATAGAAGTTAGTTTGTCAAATTGACACAAAATTTATGTCAGTACCTTTATGTTGGTACCTTGTCCGATAAAAACTGACACACATCTTGGCTCCTAAGTCATCCTTCTTGTCAGTTTCCTCCCTAATATGAGTGTTTATAATCAATAAGTCATCCCTGGAAAATATTATTTGAGTGTTTAGAATCTACATCTATTTGTTTGATTTTGAAAAAAGATTTAATACTACGTTAGTACATATATCATGCCCTTTGTATCGGCCTAGCATTATGTATGATTTTTTTTTTAGAAATTGATTTATTGGTGATTTAATCCTATAAAAATAAATCAAACAAAGAAGTCAAGAAATAAAACAATGCAATGGAAGGAAAGCAGAAAATCAAACAAGGTAAGAATGTAAATCAAATAATGTAAAACTACATTTGATTTACAAGCTAAATGCACAGATATAACACTTAATTGAAGAACACTACCATCTATATGGACCTTAATCGATGAATATGTGCCTAAGATGAAAAAAATACAAGTACAGCCTTAATCGATGAATACGTGCCTAATTAAGATGAAAAAATACAAGTACTTTACAGCTCATCTTTATCAACTGCACTTAACAAGAAATATATATATATAAGTACTTTCCGTTAAGCAAAAAAGAGACTTTCTTGAAAACATTTCCACTATAAACAATTTCTGAAACATGATTTTTCTATTTTCCTATTTTCTCAATGAACAAGCATGGAAATGATTGAAATGAAAGTACTTCCTCACCAAACAAACACAAGTCTTAATGAAACGAAACCACAAAACACATTTTAGCCAATAACAATTTATCAAATGAGATTTTAAATAACAAGAACAAATCTATGTTTTGTTCATGGCATAGAGAGATGAATACATACTTCTTGATACAAATTCTTGTTGATCTATTCCAAAATTAGAGCCATGCATTACTGCCATTGTATATGCCTAAAAAAGGTAGTTGTACTATCAAACAAAGTTATTGGTGTAGAATAATGCAAATGAATACACATAAAAACACAATATTGGAGGTAATAGATTATATCAAAGGATGAAGGTAGAACTTACCAAGCTTGGCTGTTAAAAAATTCACACAAATAATAAGAGATCATATTAATGAAGATTCAACATAAGATCATCAACATTAAACAGGAATGTCATAATCTTTCATGAACTAAAAAAAAAAAAAATTATAAGTTAGACTTCGTCGCTTTAGTTTTAATATCCCAAAATATACATTTGGGGTAATTTAACCACCAACTAACTTCCATGTATAAGGTATACCAAAACCATCCCAAAAACTATTCCATGAGGTATTATTAATCAAAGTACATAAAAAATGGTTGTTGCTACTCTTTCCTGTTCTAGGAATTGTCATCAACGACCTATATACAATTCCCAAAAGTTATATACACTAACTATCCAAACATATACGAACTTCTTCAATCCGCAAAATTAGAATGTCATGTTAGCAATAACAAATTGAACATTGATCTTGGATGGAAATTCATCATAGTTTGAGGCTTTGATGAACTTGATTTTGTGGCCTTCTCCTTTTCAAGCCACTCTCTCAATATCTTGGAAACAAGATGAGCCCATTCTAATCTAATCTCATTTATGTCCTCCATTGTATAGTGGTCCTTGTTGGCATACTAATAACAAAATAGAAATATGTTATTAACAATGCATGAAACAATTAAAAAACCCCAAATTTTGGATTTCTTGCATTATCACATGGGATCTTGGGGTCTTACATAATCTCTTTCATGTTTCTTAAAACATATTAGCCAAATTTTGCACTGCCAACTTGTCCTGGTCCTACAAGTATACAAAACAAAGTGAATTTGTAACCAAAAACTTTTTACACAAGTCGTCTTTTATAATCTCATATCAAAACCAATTAAACTTACCTTTGCATTTGTCCATTCAAATGTGTAGTTTTTATTTTTTCTCCTAGATAAAGGCTAGCATAGTAATAATTCTCTAACAAAACATATAGGCAAGTATAAAGAATGCAACTTAATTAAACACACTATCGTGATGATAAACATCAACATTGAAGGCAAAGGCATACTGGTTAACGACGTCCTTAACATCTTGTTTGGCTCCTTTTCCCATTGAATCAAGGAAGAAGATCAACAAAGAGGACATATCAATCACAATTAAAGTCCAATGGTAGCTATCACACATAGAAACACTCACAAGTCAGAATGTCCAACCTAATTTATAAAATGGTTATAAAATTATATTGTACACTATTAAGGTTTGGCAAGAAAACATACGCTAGATTATATAGAATTAAAATGTAGACTCTGTTGTCAAACCTTTGATCTTGTTTGACAAAGATTGAGAAATTTAAGGTCATAGTTCTCTTTTGCTCAACTAATCAACAAGTATTGTTGAAGGGTTGACAAACCCAAATGTCACTTGGCTACTGTTACTCTGAAATTTTTGATAAAGGTAACTACGAGTCCAAGAAAAAAAATTAATACTTTAGTAACAATCATGATTTATACCAATTGCTATTAAAAGCCATGTTAATTGACTGAATTATAGAAAAAAATCATAACCTACTATACATAGAAATGCAATTCTAAGTGAGCTTCTTACAATTAATCACACAAAACATGTCTTCACAATTCAAGTAGGTAGATACAGAGTTACCCAAATAAACCTTTGTCAAATTCTACTATCACATATTCAGTAGTTCCCACAACAAGATTCACTAGGTCCTGAAAAACTTCTACAACTTTTGGATTCTTATTTGCATGCTTTTTAGTTTTTAGTGCTGTCAACTCTCTATTGGTGGAATTTTTGGCTGGGACCTACATTTGAACAAAAATTGTCATTGTTATTACGTTGAAGTTTGATCAACTTACTTTGAAAAATGAACTGTCTTATATTTTTTTACCTCCATTTGTAAAACAAGAAGATCTGCTGGCCATTCAACATTTTGTCCCACTACATCATATGCTAAAGATATCTCCTAATCTTATGGGCAACTTGGCTATTTTTCTTGAAACGATTTCAATGACAACAACCCTTGTTGGGTTACCTTTATCTTTTTCAATTATGGTTCTACTTGTGATAGTGACTTTCTTAGAGCCCATATATATTGCTAAATCATAACTTCGTTCCTAAAAAGTATGAAAATAATGAATATCAACATCCTTAGCTTGAGAAAAAACAAATTTAACTCATCAAAATATATAGGGTGTTCCATGAATAATATTGTTGCCTATTGATGTTGCTATCCCATTGTTGGCTTAGTCTGATTCTCCACTAAGCCTTTCAATTCGATTGCTTTTGGCAATTTGTTATCGCTTACAGTGGGTTTTCTAACAATTGGCTGTTCTTGTTCCATCACCTCCTCTAAATTTGTTGGCTTGTTGCCCACTTTGTCTGTCTTGTATTGCTTGGCAACATTTTTAGTTTCATCCCTGGTGTTGTTAGATACTATCGACTTCGCAACCAGTAATTGAGCACATTGGTTTGCTATAATGGCATCTCTCTCTCGAATCTGCCTCTTTAACTCCATTTTTTTATTTATCTACCTTGTAACTACCTATAATAGTGGTGAAATAAGAGGTCGGTGTGACAAATTTACCCAAACCCCTCACTCGATTACCATGCTCTTTAGTGCCCAAAGCTCGAACTAGGATATCTTCGTCATGAAACATGTCTATAACAGTAGATTTTGTTTGTTCTTTCAACTCATCCCGTTAGTGAAAAAATTATATGATAAACACCTTGGTAGCATAGCTAGTTTTGTAACTAACAGATTACTGATACTAGCATCAACTAATAATAGTTCAAAAATGCAAAAGTAAATGTATGCATTTCTTTTGGCAATTAACTTTTCTCCAAGGAGCAAAACAAGCAAATGTTTATGAAATTAGGATCAAGACATTACATTTTCTTATTCAAATAAAAATTAATCCTATTTGTAGCATACACTACCCTATAGCTAATTTAACGAATCTAAATACTGCAAGTTTATTATTTTAAAAATCTTAACATTGTCATTCATTTTATAGGGGGATGAACTCTTCCTTGCTGGTGGTTAATCTTTTTAAGATGGTATTGAGATGGTGATGTGCAAAATGTGGAGGATAATATTGATGTCTAGTTCAAAAATCAAAGAAAGGGTTAGATTAATATTTAAAAAATAGAAAGCATATTTCAACCAAAAAAAAATCAATACAATAACTATATATTGAGTGGTATTTCTGTCTAAATAATATAAATGTTATGTCAGTAGAATGACACTATCATGTCATGTGCATATTTTTGTTCAATTATGTTAGGGGCAAAAACTTAGTAGTAGTGTAAAATTTTAGTCAATTTCCATAACTTAACGCCAAAGGTGGACAGGGTCGGACCCAAAATATATGCATTCTATACCACTGAAGTTTACAATAACCATTAGTAAGGTATATAACAATCTGGCTTAATTATATATCATCATCTGAAAAACAATAGTATTCTCTAAATAGAAAAACATGTCAAAGTAATCAATTATTATCCCTTGACAGAATTGGTGCGTTATCATGATATCATCATATCATAAAGAAACTAACCAGTCGACATCAAATGCAAGAGGACAATGGGAATACTCATTAAGAGTTGAGATAATATCATAATCTCTTTCATATTAAATTAAAATATGAGAAAGTTGAGATACCAAATATTGCACATGCTTTGAACATAATTAAAATTTTAAGTAATTCAAGTACGTCTCATTTATCAAAAATAAGATAATCGCCATGTTTTGTTCTCTAATTCACAAGTCAAACTTAAGTAACATTCAATACAATTCTCTAGCATACAAATTAATTATTATTTGAATAAGTAGACATATACAACAACTCAGATTGATATTTCCATGGATGGGGAAGAATTAATGGACTAATTGATTCGGAATTAATATGAACCTTTGTATTAAATTGCAACATGTTGATGTTCTAGTAGTATAAGGTAGTTTCTTCAATTGAATATCCTAATGATGTAAACAAAACTTTTATGGTGGAAAGATAGTAAAGACTTACCAATGCTGAATCTTCGTATTAAATATTGAGCTTTGTAATAGTTACTTACAATTTTCTCAATAAGAGGGGTGACATTGGGATAATAATCACCATTCTTCCTCTTTGGAGCTCTTTTCCACATTTTAGATCAGTCAATGGGCTCACTCCAATTTCCACTTTCTTGCTATTGCACAAATAGTAAACGATAAAGCAATGTAATTGACCAATAAACTAGAGTAGCATAAGGGAAAAATTACAAATGGATGTAAATTAAAAGAATTACCATTTCCTTTTCCACACGATTATAACCAAATCCATCTCTCCTATTGCTTCTTGCTATTCTCCTATAAACCATGAACAGATTTTAACATATGTTAGACAATTGAATTCAAACTACTATCAGCTGTATTATAACAAGGTTGATATAGTGCACACCTTCCATTCTTTTATTAAATGTTATCTTACAAATTCCCTCCAGTGCTCTTTTTTAATTCATTTATACCATTTTGGTTGCTCCGCTAATGCTTTTGGATTGTTTAAGTTAGGCATAACCCAATTCCTTGTAAGATATTGTAGGCATTGGAGTTTTACCTATGATTCGAAGCTCGGTGATAAGACATGGTACCATCGTCAAAGATATTTGTCTCTTGGCCAAAGCTTATGAACTTCCAGAAAACCATCTCAAAAAAAAAAACCAAAAACCAAAAAGGTAGTGCAAAGGTCAAGAAGACACTAAGTAGGTGCTAGAAAAGGCAGAGTAGGCATGCACATATACAACCTAAAGATGCCTGCCTCATAAGCTTCTAGACGCTTTGAGAACCACCCAAAAACCCTAAAAGCCGCCTAGAATAGGTGTGGCACCTACACAACAAGGTGCACACCTACTCTCAGGATCCCACGTTGAAGAAATACATTTCTTGCATTGCTATAGTTTACCTATATAAATATTTATGATTTTTGGTGTTAAGCGTCGAAGACATATGAGGACTTGGTGAAGTACACTTAAAAATTAATTCCTAAACACTTTGTTTTAGTTAACATTTTCTCTAAAAAAACTTGACAATCTAGTTTTATTCAAGTTCAATCTTTGGAGTGAGGTAATTATCCTGAAAAAAGGTGCATAATTGACGGCCTATTTCTTTAATTCTTTTATTAGTTTTCTTTGATAATTTATTTGCAGCATGTTTAGGTTGATTACTTTCTATATCTAGAAGCATGTTTAGGAGTAGCTTTTAGTTTAGTTTTAATTGTTTTATTGCCATGTTTAGTTAGTTGTTAATTAGTTTTAATTAATTTCTTAGTTAGTTAGTTAGTTGATTAATTGGTTAATTCGATAGTTGATTTGTTAAGTTAAGTATGATTAGACTAGGACTAGCTAAGTAATGCATACTTAATTTAGAAATGTATGTTTAGTAATTATGATTATGCCATGTTAGTGCCTTGATTATGCACGAATGTCTAGGATTAGAAAGATGAATGAATAATTATAATGTTATGTAGCATGAGCCGTAGCTAGAATCTCGTTTCCTTTAAAGCGTGTTATTCTGTTAAGCCATGATTAAAAACAGTTTGTTACTTTTTAATGCAAGAAAATTCAATTCTGACCAAGAACAAGCGTGCACCTATTCTCGATCTAGCAGAGGTGCATGCCTCTTTCAAGAGTGGGCGCATACCTATCTGTGGCCAAGTTATGAATTTTTACTCCTTTTGTATAAAATGTTTATTTTTTGTTTACTTTATGATGCATGAAGTAGATAGACTAGTCTTTTTATTTAAATGCCATGAATGATATGATAAGTCTCTATCAAGTAAGTTATCTCGTTTGTAGGGATCATGAGGCAGTAGCTTAATTCCCTTATAACTCTCATTATATAATTCATCATTTACTTTTATGCAATATTTGGACAAATTGTTGTAATCCTACCTCTCAAAATCCCTCATGTTTGAAAGGCAATTGTAATTCTATTATTCTCTTCTTTTCTATGAATGTATATAAATTGTTTCACCCATATGTAATTTAAAAGATAAAATTTAATTATGTGTAAAAATGAATCTAGAATCAAGATGGATAAAATTGATTATCTAGAAAATTTCAACCTAGTAAACCCTAGTGGAGGTCGAACTTTGTCTAGGCAGACTAAAAGTGTGTACCTAACTTCCCAAACCTAGCTCTAAAGAGGTCATAGGTGATTAGATCTAGAAGCAAGGGATCAGATGCCATCACTCACATCTTTTCTATAGTTAATTACTTGAGTGGTGACTCCATTTCATTTCTCTGGGCCTTACCTCTGATGACCCTCTGAGCCTCCTTATGGAACTCGAAAAAGTAGTACCGAGGTTGCTACAACTCTGGTAAGATGGAAGCCCTACCCATGAGATATGTCTTAAAGTTTTTCCATGCACCTCTAGCTTGTTGCAACAATCGCTTCTTATATTGAACGTCAGTATTGTGATCTTTCTACATTGAAATTTATAAGAATGTAAACCAACCAATGTATTCTTTCATAAACAACAAAAATTACATACTATAAATGTAATACATTCATATTGGAAAATGGTTTTCATAGTTTTACTAGTATTGTTTGCCATATGCATTCTTTTATTTCGTGATCAACATATCTCCAACCACGAATTTAGATAGGAGTTGCATTTTTTGCCTCAACACAAATAACAAAAATAAAAGTATCATGACTTGGCCCCACTTTGAATAGGAATTCTGTCCTTCTTGCACTTTTTATTTCATCTATTATTTGGGCAAATTCCTCTGGTTTTTCTTAAAGATGTTGTTGCATGACCACTGTCAATTTGTCTATAGCCATTTTGTTCATCCATAAACACCTAGGAAAATGAAAGAAATAAGTGAAATAAAAAAAATGTTTAATTACGAAAAAAAGGCATTAAGAATAAGCAATATATCAGTGCAAAAGACCTACATGACTTCTATTTCTTTTTAAATTTGAGCTATTTCTTTCGACCTTTCTCGAAGATGTTGTTGCATGACCACGGTCAGATTGCCCATCACCATTTTGTTCATCCATTGCCATCCACATAAACAAAAGAAATAAGTGAAATAAGAAAAAAGTTTAAGTACAAAATAAAGGTGTAGACATTGGATTTTTGATGCTTGATGACAAAGCAAAGACGAATGTCCGAAGTGGCTTTGGAAGCAAAAAGAAGAAAAACAAGAAGAAACCAACCAAAGAGTTTGAAAATGGACACATGCCTTTGAAAATTTACAAAAATCAATAGAGTAGGAATCTAATGATGTGTCATATACCATTGTAAAAGTATAGATGTCTATTTTTCACAAAATTGTGTGGATCACAAATCGGAGATAGACTCTAAGAGTTACATGCAATTGAAGGTCAGAAGGGGACTGTACTAAAAATTGAAGAAGTTAAGGGGTTTAGGAGGCCACCACTGACCGGTAGTTGTAGGACAGCTTGCTGGCTGTCTAACCACTAGACGATGGTCCTCCTACAGGCAGCTAGTAGTGCTACAGTTAGCCGATGGTCCTCCCACAATAGGCCGGTTGTTCTTTCTTTAATTTTGGAAAATTTTGTTTAAAAGCTTCCATTTTTTATTTTTGCTTCCTTTTTCAATTTCAACCTTCAACTATATAAACCTCCCTTGGCTCACTTTTCAGGGACACATAGAAATCTTCTTTTCTTCCTCTTGAAGACACACTTGGGAATTAAAAGTTTCTTTTCTAGTCTAATTTTTTTGAGGTGTTCTATTACTCTAAACCTGGAAAGGGGTACATCTTAAGAGTAGTTCTCTCTACTCCCTCCTCTTTTCTTCTTTACTTTTGTTGCTTCATGTCTCAGTTTTATTTTAATGTTTAGGAGCATCATTAGGGTTTTATGAATTGTTTAACCACTTTTTTTGTTTTGCAAGATGAAAGTGCTTGTCAAGTAAGTCATCTATCCCTTATTTATTATAATTATGTTTAGGAGTTTATTTTCTTTGTGAATACTTAGAAATATGCTTAAGAGCACATTTTTTAGAATCATGCCTAAGACTAATAATTGCTTTGAAGTATGCTAGGAAATAGCATAGAATAGGCTAGAATTGACATGATTTGCTTTGATTGCTTGACTTCGGTTAGAATAGCCATAATTTGCTACGTTTGATTAAATTAGGCTAGAATATGCCATGATTGCCATGATGCTTTGATTGCTTGAATTAGGATAGAATAACCATGTTTTTCCATGTTTGATTGAATTAGGCTAGACTATGCCGTGATAACCATGATTAGGCTAGAAATGCCATGTCTAGGCAAGAATTGCCATATTTAGAATTTCCATTATTAATTGAATTATGTTAGAATAGTAATGAATAGGTAGAATTACCATGATAAGAATTATTAAATTAGGTAGAAGTGCCATGATTTTAGTTTATGGCTTTATTCATGATTTTGATTGATTTGTTTTAATTAATTACTATGATTAGAATTTGGTGAATGTATGATGCCATGAAATGATAGTGGACTGACACTGATGGTGAGGGACCGTCACTTAAAATGTATAAATATATGAATGATGGCATGAAAGAGGCTTGATAGGTATTGACTCACATATGCTGGTGAGGAATTCATTAACTATCGAGTCTCGAATGAAATGTTATATTGAATTTATGATATGCATGAATATGTTACAATTGAATTTATGATATGCATGAATATGTTACAATTGAATGAATGCTAGATTTTGAAGTTTTTAGAAGTGGAATTTACTTTATTTGTTAAATAACAAATTGTTGTAATCGTCCTCCCATTCCCATATGTTTGCAAGAAAATTGTAACTCAATTCTCCTTATCTCTTTCTTTGCATGAATATACAACTACTTTGGTCAAGTACAACTTGCATGAATGATTAAGACAAAATTGAAAAATATGCGTATAAAATGAAGAATATAAGTGGACTGTATAACAAATTCAATCTTTTTCTATTTGGTATTTCCTAGTAGGGGCAGATTTGTAAATTTACATTTGGGTGGGCCAAAGGCTCATACCTCACTTCATGAACCCATCTTGAAAGGTGTGAGGGTGGTTTAGGTCCTAAATGAAGGGATTAGATTACCATCATCCATTTTGCCAACGGAAAATTTGGTAGTGACTCCATTCTCTAGACATGCCCATGGCTTGTTTATGTTGCCTTAAGTCTCAATAGATGCTTTGACACAGCATCGTGGTCGCAAACGCTCTAGCGGGATGAAAGCCCTATTCACTGTGGCAACTCCACTACGGTTATAAGAAGATTCCGATTAGGGTACCGAATTATAATAGCTTACTTCAATATTTTGAGTCCTTGTATCATTATACATTGCACACAATGAGCACAGATTACCTAAACTAGCTATGTGGCATTGGTATAAGAAGTCATTGTCTCCGTTTGATAGATGACTCATGTTGAGGCCACCATCTTTGAGCATGTACCATTGATTTGATATAAAAAAAAGACCTACCTAAGGGGGCATCTCCCACTCAAAGGAGTCCATACCAATGGACCCTTGAGACTCAAGCCCATATAGACGAATCTAGAAATTTTCAATAGGATGAATGTCCAAAACCATGTTGAAATGCATGTGCTTAGATGTAAAATTCCATATGATTAGAACAACATTGACTCAAATCTCATGGAACCATGAATGAATGCCACATATCAAATCACCTATAAGGACAAAATGGGAACATGTGCCATGAGTTAAGGTTATCATGACATTCAGAAACCCTATTATGATAATTATGAAGAATCCAACATCAACTTGTATGATTACAATTTGGAGAGAGAATCTTTCATTCCTACATCCCATGATGATGACTTGGGAATGAGGCCAAAATCCTAGAAAAGAGACTTGACCTCAAGTGTGTGGGAGGAATAAGGTTGGAAGGCTGAAATTATATCTATGCCCTTGGATAAGCATGCATCATATCATGGATACATGCATGCATGCATGGCATTAACACTTTTGTTTTGCAGCAAGCATAACTTGGAATAGATGAGGTGGTTGTTTAACAAGACAAGAAGAGCCAATTGCTGAAATGGCTACACCAAACAACAATGCTGAGATGGCTCAAGTGCGGGGTGACATCATCACACTGCAACAATAAATAGCCCAACTTGTAAAAGCTATGCAAAATGGGCCCAACCAACCAAATCATCTACAGTTAAAAGGACATGGTGGTAATGATGGTGAGACTATGCAAGGGCAAAGATAGGGGAAAGGGCTAGGATGAGCTCAAATCGGTCAAGCAATTGGCCAAGGACAGCAATTGGCCAAGGACATAGAGAAGGCCTAGTCTCTCTTAAAGAAGAAGAGGCTGAAAGGTGTAGAAGACCTAGATGATATCTTACTAATTGGAGATAGTGACTTGCCACCAAAGTTTCGTATGCCTGATTTGCCTAAGTTTAATGGACAACCCAAAAACTCAATTGAGATAGTATACTAATATCATGGCTGCCACTCCTTTGTCAAAGAAGTACATTTTGAAGAATTTTATGTTATCCCTAGAAGATGATGCGGTAGTATGGTATCATTACCTTCCAAAAAGAGTTCGTAGAATAATATTATCACAATACCTAATCGAGGGTAAACTCGAGGGATTTGGAGACGACACATCAAAAGCCCAATGAGACTTTTTTGGAATACTTGGTCTATTGGAGGGTCAAAGCAACCAAGATGACCATTAGGCCCGTATAGAAGCATGGGGCCCATGCTTTCATTGGAGATAGGCTTGTAGGCTTTCCAATCATAACATTTAAAGATTTGTATGATTCGGGCATCCAAATAGAAGATTTGGAGTCTAGGCCTAAAAGAAGCAACAATAGCTACCCTCGAAGAAATCAGGGGCAATATCATAATGCTGGTGGATCTGGCACGAAATGTGTTGAGGTGAAGGCAGTCGCTCAACAAAAGAGGTTCATTCGTTTGGGAAGGCCATTGTCAAAGATATTTACTAGGTTGAAAGCCAAAGGGATTTTGTAGCGATTGCCACCAAGAGAGCTTCTAAATCCATTTCTAAGGAATTGGAGGCATCACCAGAAGTGCGAGTTTGATGCGTTCGAAACTAACAAGTGTACTAGTCGCATAAGTAATAAAGTGATAAATAAGATATCGTCCCTACGAGGATTGTTTCTAATTAAATTTGTTAATAGATAGCAACAATAAAATAAATGGGGGTTTTGCCGAATGATTAACTACATGAAATGCGAATGCAAATAAAGAATAACATAACACAAAGTTAAATGAAGTGATAAATAATGAATAGGAGAAACTTGGTTAACGGATCATTCTCTACCACTAGATATGAATTTACGAATCAATTATAGAATTGTCATCCAATTACAATATTGGAATTACCAATCGTAGATAATAATAAGCTCTATTACCCCAATTTTTCTTTGGTTTGTCATTAAATAAAACAAGCTCTTTATTTAAACTCTATCCATTAAACAACCTAGAACAAGTTCTCTAAATTTATTTCAATGGAAGCATTATGATAAGAAAGATAAGTTGATCTAAGTAATAAGCACACTAGCTCAGATTATTTAACTTAGGTTACATCTTCCAATTGCAATATTCGACCATAATTTTGCTACTAATGATTACAAATTCAAAACAATTATGGATCAAGATATTTCTAGTCTTGCAATAGACAACAACCAGATTCTATTTAGTTGGCCACCCAAATAAAATTACCAAGTAATCATAAATATTAAATATGGAAAAATACAAGCAACTTCAATTAGAGAATTGGATAACAATTTATTGAATAACTAACTCACAAAAATCATATCAAAGGCATTGAAATCACCCTCAACCAAATAAGATTTAGTTACACATGTTCAAACACAACAAAAACATAATACAACATGAAGAAATTTCAAAAAATGAAAAGGAAATGAAACACTTAGCAAATCCTTTAGAAATCTCCTACATAGATGAATCTCCTTAGGATTATAGTTCCTCCTCTTTCACAGCCTTTTTTCTCCTTCAAGAACTCCAAGAGATGTGAGAAATCAAGAGTGGTAGCCTCCAACTCGTTATCCCCTATTTTATTCTCAAAGTAAAACCCTAAATTGTGTTTATATACTCTGCTACAGTAACCCTGCTACAATGCCCCAAATAATAATATGCTACAGTGATTTGTAAAATTATAATTCTACACTACTCACACCATTTCGATCATAACTTCTAGTACACTACACAGATTCATGAACCATAAATTTCTCTAGAAACTAAACTTCTAGGGCTTTCCAATGGTATATTGTACATTATCTGATTCATTGTAGATCGGTATAATTTAATCCAAAACTTTGGTTGCTTGGTAGAGGTGAAAATGAAAGATTTTACTTCATTTTAGTGTAAGCTCCTCTAAAAACTCTTACAAACATCAAAACCACACAAAAACATAACAATACGGAGGAATATATCAAAAAAACATAGAAGAATTGATATAAAAATAATATATAAATAGACATTTATCAAATTCCCCCACACTTAGACTTTGCTTATCCTCGAACAATTAAAACAATATGAAAACAAACTAAATCTAAATAGAATCACAAATAAAACAAAACATACAAATGCTTCGACTTGCAAATAGGCCTCAAAGATTGCACTTAATTATAACTCAAGGAAAACTTCAAATTTATGCACTTGATCATGAATTTCATCTCGTAGATTAGTTTCACTCCACTTCAATTCCTCAAGTGTATGTGTAAAGCCATTCTCACCAAATCACTTGTAACCCGAATGAATTTATTCATAAAAATGAATCACATTTAATAATGAAGAGGTGTGCATAAATGAACTCCATAGGCCTGCTTTTCAACTCACTCTCCACAAATATAGACAAGCACAACACTAAGGATCAAGTAAGGCTTTATTAAGCTTGTAACGTTTGGCTAGGGTGAAGGTATGACAAAGGATAATAATTTAACTTAAATCACCCACAAACACATAAATTATTAAAGACTATGTAGAGCTTAACCCATAACATAAATTCATTTCAGCTCATTAGGTACTCCTCAACTTATTTACAAGGACCTTTCTCTTTATTACCATGACATAGGAAACTACGCCCCAAACTTATTTGTTTCTTTCTTCTTAAGGACACTTGAGGGCATAGCTCTCAATTTCCTTCTCTTTCTTTTTTTTTTTTTTCATTTTTCAACTACCCCTTTCCCCACACTTAAACAATACATTATCCACAATGTTTAAGTACGTGGAAGATAAGTATATATATATTTTTTAGAAACACAATAGAACTCACTTTCATTGCTCATTACACCACCCAACCTCTCTCAACTTTCCAAAACCATAGCATAGCTAAAAATTTAATTGTGAATGATCTACATGGTTATAGGTAAGGGATAAACTGTTTGAAAATATTTGTTTAAGGTTAGGAAATCTTTTAGCGAGTTAATAAAGAAAAAGGCTTAAAGAAGCTCAAAGGGGTAACTAGGGATCAATATCATATAAAGGTTGGCTAAAAAGGCTCAAACGGTCCAAAGATGGCCAAAATCATTTCCCTAATGTTGTATAGTCTAGGATTTCGCCTCAAGTGACCTTCAAACAGTCAGTAGAATTCATTGAAATTTTATGAAACACTTAATTTGCATAAACCCTCTCTAAGTAAACAAATAACTCAGTGATTATGGTCATGTGGTCAATATTGTGTAAGGAATCAAGAGCAAAGCAAAAACTAATAACCAGCTCAAGCACACAGATCTATGCATCATTTATTGTTTTTCAAAAGTTATTCTCGATTTAATCACTACCTTATCATCGACCCAAAAAATGCAAGAAAAGAGTTACGTGGCATTGTTAGACCAGAGTCAATTATGTATTTCAACAATCCTTAGGACCGGTAGCTTGCAGACTTAAGGTTTCCGGCCTATACACCTATATTATGAATGAACAAAACAAGATACAAGACACTTAATATTCAAATAATAATAAATAAACAAACTACAAATTTATTTAGTTAGAATGCTTTGAGAAACCCTATATTCTACCATTTTTTATTTTTTTCCCACAATTTTTTTGAGTCGGACTAGATAGAGGCAAAAACACATAACAACTTTAAATTACATAAAACTAAGCTTACTTATAAAAAATAAAATCCAATAGTCAGAAAACAAAACAAGTTAGTTAGAGTGGGAGCCAAAAGTTCAGAAGTTAGCCTTCTCATTTAGCCATTTTGGATCAAAGAGATCTATAATGCATTTCAAGAGAACTTGAACTTTTTAAGGCAACACTCTAAAAGGCAAGAATAGAAAATATTACCTGGAGTTAAACTCAAAAGAAATAGCCTGAAACATCTCAAATAAACACAATTAAAAGAAAGCCAACAAAAGAGAAGCAAACTAGTAGATAAAGATTACAAGTAGAGCGTCAAATCAAATTTACATCATTTACTGCCTTTCGCAAACTAATCTATTCTAGCTATTGCAAGATCAGATGTGTGGACAAATTCTTGTAGTTTGTCAATCAATTCCTCTACAGTTGAAGCTATAACAAGGATTTGTCTCGCTGACTACGAGATGAAGTTTTGTTCTACAGCTTGATCAAGAAAAGAAGACAAACATCAAAAAAATTACTGACATTTAACAAACCAATAGATTTACGATGGATCTTTAGTTGGGCCCAAGAGGTGATTTGAAATATTTCGTCTAATGTACCATAACTACCTGGTAAAGCTATAAATGTATTAGAGTTACAAAGCATATGTGCAATGCACTCATACATGCTCGAGACCTATAACTCTTCCCAAATTTTGTTAACCTATGACTCCTTCCTAAGTTTGCAGCTTTTGATACACCCTTTATTAACCTATGACTACCCTCTTTATAGACCAAATGAATACCCCTCTTAGCTAATACCCTACCAAGATCAAGAGCTACTGCTGCAAATTTTTCATCTTTACCAAATTGAGATCTGTAAAATACACATATATTTCATAATTGTTGAATTACCGTTTTCTCCATTTCTACATGTGCCCTAACCACGTGTATGACAATGATGCACGTTAGGTGTTGTGTTTTTCAAGATAAAAAATGTTATAATAATGACATTTGAACATATGGAGAATGGACGGATACACACATAATACTCTCAAATCTGACACATGGGGATAGAATTTTGATGGGAGTTGCTTGATGCATATTTATCGCCCTAATATTTGAAAATTTGAGATAGGCTTTCGGTAAAGGTTGACAATACCCCAACACTTGTCTCCCATGTGTGCTTATGTTATAAGTAGTCGTGTGGTTTGTCAAAAAGAAAACTTGAAATTAAAACAAACAAAATCAACAAACAACAACAATAATAACCAAATCAAACAAATAAAAAAAATAAAAAAAAAATTTCAACAATAATCACACACATTCAAATACACTAGTTGTGATTATGGCTCACATCCTCTTCTAGATTTACATCTAGTAATGGCTGAAACGCCTTTTGTGGATTAGGGATATGCTTCCCATCTAGTTTGCTTAAAAACTGGCAAGGGTCTTTTTTAGCCAGGTTTCCTAAAATATAACACTGTAATTCAATCACGAAATGTGTCCACAGATTAAGCAATTCATGGTGAACAAGTCCATAAGAATGTAACTCAAGTGTTAGTAAAATATTATCCAAAGACTCATTACTCAGACAATCTTTAATGAACTTAAGTTTGTCTTCTCTATTCCTAGACACAATACCTAATGACCGACAAATCTGGTCATAAGTCCATCTAGCACATTTATAACACACTTGTAACTTTTATGCTCTTCACCTTTTGGTGTAATAGCTTTTCCCTAGACGAGGCATGTATAAAGAAAAATTAACTGTAGACTCACTTGATAATCTTACCTTGGCTTTGATAGGCAACCAGATATCCACAGTATTTTAGGAGCATTAATGTCCAAAGTCTAGTAAGCTGTATTTTATAAATTTTGAACATAACATTTTGAGGAAGTGAAGAGAAATGTTTACGAAGGTTTGACAGAAAGCTATCGATATCCATTGAAGAGGAGAAAAGGAAAGATATTATCGATAATGCGTTTGAGTCTATTCTTCTCCAAGATATGCATACTTCAACCCTTCAGGCAATGGCTTCAGTTTCTATTTAGGTGCTTCATCAAGTTATGGTGCAAATGAGTGCAATACATAGAATAATCAAATTGAACAAAAGAACATAAAATAGAACAAAGGCACACAAAAGGTTAAAATTGAACTGAATTTAGATTTAGAGACAACTTCTTATTACTTGGTCAAAACAATGCTTCCACAAGTACGGATCATCCCATATCTAGTACTTGGCAATGCTTTTGATCTTGTCTCTTTGAGCTTGATTCAATTCATTTAATAGCTCCTTGGTAACCAAGTAGTTGACAATACCTGCATACCAAAGGGCCACTACACTAAGATATAGTAATTGTTCATCCGAAAAACTTTCTTGTAATGATAGTGCATCCTTATCATGGACAAGGCAACTAAGATGGTTTGCAACTAAGTTTTCACTTCCCCTCTTATGTTTGATCTCCAAGTCAAATTCTTGTAAGAGGAGTAACCACCTATTAAGCCTTGGTTTAACATCTTTCCTTGTGAGCAAGTACCTTAAAGCTACATGATCATAATAGTTACTTTAGTACCAATCAAATAAGAGTGAAACTTTTCTAAAGCAAAAATAACCTCTAACAGCTCTTTCTTAGTGGTGGAATAGTTATCATTTAAGGTCTGAGATGCATAGTAAATAGCTTGCGAAATTTTACCAATTCGTTGACCTAAGATGACACCCACAACGTAGTCACTTGCATCACATATGATCTCGAATGGATGATCCCAATTACATGGTTGGATCACTGGAGCTGAAGTTAAGAGTTCCTTTAGTTTCTCAAATGCCTTACTGCATTTCTCATCAAATTCAAAGGTCACATCATTTTATAGCAGTTTGCATAGGGGCAATGCTATTTTCAAAATATCTTTTATCAACCTACAATAGAAACCTACATGACCAAGAAAAGAATGAATATCCTGTACACTTGTGGTTGGTGGTAAGGAATATATAAGCTCTATCTTAGATTTATTAACTTATATACCCTTAGCATGAATAACCTATCCCAAAACTATATCGTGATCTACCATAAAATGCCATTTTTCTCAATTCAAAACAAGGTTAGTTTCTGTGCATCTTTCAAGTACAAGTGTAAGGTTATTGAGGCATTTATCAAAAGAGTCACTAAAAACACTAAAGTCATCCATAAATACCTCAATGATGTTCTCAACATAATCCAAGAAAATACTTACCATACACCTTTGGAAAGTGGTAGAAGCATTGCAAAGATCGAATGGCACGTGTCGATAGGCAAATGTACCAAATGGGCATGTGAATGTAGTTTTCTCTTGGTCCTCAAGGGCAATGACAATTTGAATATATCCTGAATAACTGTGAGCAGGGAATTCATCTCGTTAGAGTATTTGTGACCAAGACACTGTGTCAGAGCCTCTTTTGAGACTTAAGGGAACATAAACGAGCCATGGACACGTCTGGAGAATGGAGTCGCTACCACTTATTCAATTGGGAATGAACGAGGGCAACCTGATCCCTTGCTTCAGGATCTAAACTACCCTCATCCCTTCAAAAATGGGTTCAGGAAGTTAGGTATGAGTCATTCGATTCGCTTGGATCAAGATGTAGCCTTCACTAGGAAATACCAAATAATAACATCTCATGCCGTTATTTAGTCCACTTGATATTGTTCGCTTTATGCACACCTTGTTCATTTTATCTTCTTTAAGACATGTGAGGTGATTTCATTCATAACAGTTGTATATTCATACATAGAAAAAGGGAGGAGAATATTCCATCAAACATGGGGGATAGGAGAAGCGGATTACATTGATTGTTCTTCAACAATAAATAAAATACTTCTACTTCTGAACACTTCAAAGATAATATTCATACATTCATTCAATTATGAGTGATGGTCCCTCACCGTCAATTTGAGTCTGTAAACACTGGATTTTTAAGGCTTGAAAATGAAGTGAAGATGAATGTCGAGCAAAGAAAATAACCAAAATGTCCTTAAGGGTCAAGAAGAGAAGAGTGAAAAGAAGTTGGTGAAGAGTCTAGAAAACTGACACATGACTTTGAAAAATCATAGAAATTAATTCATAAGGAATTTGCTATAGAGTCATATACTTGCAAATCTACGGATGTCTAGTTTTCATAGGAATTTATAGATTGCAAATCGGAGTTGAATTCCAAAAGTAATGTTCGATTAAAGGAGCAAAGATTTGAAGGGACTGCATCAATGATGATAAAAAAAGGAAGGGGCCGAAAGGAAATTAGCCAGCCAGCCATCTGACAGCCGACTGACTGTTGGCCAATGGTCAAGTGTCTATCAGATGGCTGCCCAGCTATCTGAAGATGGCGCCCTGCCCTTGTTCGTTTATTTTCAAAAATTTGCTTAGAAAATTTCTTTTTTCATTTGCAACCCTCTCCCATATAAACTCGACACCTTCCACTTTGCAATTCACACTGATGTTGAATACAATCATCTTTCTCCCTCTCGAAGACAAGCTCAAGAATTTGAAAAGTCTTTTCTCGTATAATTTTTTAGGCGTTTTATTGCTCTAAACCCGAAAAGGTTACGTCATAAGAGCAGAATTCTCTCCTCCTTCCCATTCTCTTTTATGTTTGTTGCTTAGAAAAAGCATGTTTAGGACTTTATTTTTATGCTTAGAAGCATGATTAGGGTTATTATGAATTGTTCTAACCTAATTTGTTTTGCAAGATAGATAAGCGTGTCAAGGTCAGTCATCTTTCCTTTTCTTATTTAGAAACATGCTTAAGAATTTAATTTCTTCGCGAATGCTTTGAATCATGCTTAGGAGCACATGATTAGAATCATGCTAAGAAAACTTACTTACTTTGATGAATGCTAGGAAATAGCATAGAATAGGTAGAATTACCGTTTTGCCCTTGAATGCTATGAATGGTGATTGTTTGACTTATGCTAGAATATGCCATGAATGCCATGAATTAGGTTAGAAAATGCCACAGATGCTATGTTTTAGGCTAGAAATGCCATGATGATACATGAATTGATATGAATGATGCTAGAATGCAATAGGTAGAATTACCATGATAAAATCTAGGCTAGAATGCAATGATATTAGATTATGGCTTTGTATGATTTATAATTTGTCAACTAATGCATGAATTATGATAGAAGTGTGATTGTGTGAATACCATGAAGTGATGGTGGACTCACATTGATGGTGAGAGACCATCACTAGGAATGAACGATTTAATGTATGAATAGAGGTTCAATAGGTGTTGAATAGACTTACATATGGTGGTCAGAAATTCATCATCTATTGGTCTCTAATAGGCTATTTGTATTTGATATTATGGATGACTATTTTATCTTATTGAAGAATAAAAGTAATGTAATCCTCTTCCCCTTCCGCCATGTTTGATGGAAATGTAATCTTTTCTCCTTCCTCTTTTTATGCATGAATATACAACTGCCATTGATAGAGCAATCAACTCATATGTTTAACAAAGATAAAAATGAGAATGTGTGCATAAAATCAACCATTTAAGCGGATGAAGCAATAATGCAAGCTATTCTAATTTGGTATTTCGCAAGCGAAGGCTGGATTCATATTCGGGCAGGCCGAATGACTTGTACATAACTTCCCGAACCCATCTCTAAAGCGATGAGGGTAGTTTAGGTTCCAAAGTGAGGGATCGGATTGCCCCCATTAATTCAACTCCTTTCTCCAGACGTGCCCACGACTCATTTGTGTTCCCTTAAGTCTCGAAAGAAGCTTTGACACAGTGTAGTGGTCACAAACGCTTTGACGGGATGAAAGCCCCGTTCATAGTGGTGACTCCATTGGGGATAAGAGAAGTTTATTTCAATGAGAATACCAAATTTTAATACCTCATGTTGATATAATGAGTCCTTACATCACCACACTTTTTGCACATAATGAACACGAAATGCCTAAAACTAGCCGTGTGGCTTTGGCATGAGAAGTCTTTGGCTCCATTCGACCTCTGAACGACTCATGTTGGTGTCACCACCTTTGGGTACGTACCATTAAATCGGTATAAACGGAGACTGGTATAAGGGGGCATCTCTCGCTCGAAGGATTCCAGACCATTGGAACTTTGAGACTTAAGCCCATGTAGATGACTTTAAAAATTTCCAATAGGATGAATATCCAAAAGCCACATTGAAACGCATGTCTATGGATGTAAATTCTCCATGATTAGAATAACGTCAACTCAAACCTCATGAAACCATGAACAAGTGCCACGTGATAAGTCACCCATGAGAACAAAAATGAGAACATGTGCCATGAGTTAGAGCTATCATGACGTTTTGAAAACCATGTTATGATAATCATGAAGAATCCAACATCACCATGAGTGTTAGAATTAGGAGAGAGAATCTCACATTCCCACATCCCATGATGATGTCTTGGGAATGAAGCCTAAAATCCTAGGAAAAGAGACTCAACCTCACGTGTGTGGGAGGAATAAGGTTGGAAGGCTGAAAGCATGTCTATGTGCTTGTATGAGCATGCATCATATCATGCATACATGCATGCATGCATGGCCTTAACACCTTTGTTTTGCAGCTATCATAGCTTGGGTTAGACGGGTGGTTGTTTGATAAGACAAGAAGAATCAATTGACGAGATGGCTACACAAATAACAACAATGCTAAAATGGCTCAAGTGAGGGCTGACATCACTACTCTCTAACAACAAGTGGCCCAACGCATTAAAGCTTTATGGAATGGGCCCATCCACATGAATTATTTGCCACTCGAGGGTAATTGTGATGGTGATGGTGAAACTAGCCAAGGCAAAAATAGGAGGAAGAACTCAATCAATCATGAAGAACCTAAATCAATCAAGCATTTGGCCAAGGACGTGGAAAATGTCCAATCCTTTTTGAAGAAAAAGAGGCTGAAAAGGTTCGAAGACCTAAACGATATCTTGCAGAGAGACCAAAAGTTGCCTCCAAAGTTTTGTCTACCAGACTTGCCTAAGTTTAATAGATAAGGGAATCCCGAAACACACTTAAGGTAGTATGCAGCCATCATGGCCACTATTCCCTTGACGAATGAGCATATACTAAAATTCTTCATGCTATACTTAGAAGATGATGCAGTAGCATGGTATCATGACCTCCCAAAGAGAATTCGAGAAGATTAGGAGGAACTTTCTCAATAATTCATGGAATAGTAACGCCATAATACCCAATTGGGGGTAACGTTGAGGCATTTGGAGACGACAAGACAAAAGCCGAACGAGACTTTTCAGAGTACCTATCTTGTTGGAGGGCCAAGGCAGCCAATATCACCACCAAGCTCGCGGAGAAGGGCCAGGTCTAGATGGTAATCAATAAAGCCCATGCTTTCTCAATGATAGACTGGCAGGTTTTCCTATCAAAACATTTGAAGATTTGTATGAATTAGGCATCCAAATAGAAGAATTGGAGTCTAGACAAAAGAGAAACACTCATGGCTACCCTAAAAAAAGTCAAGGGTAGTATCACTAACTTAGTGGGTCTAGCAGGAAGCACGTAGAGGTAAAAGTAGTTGCTCCATAAAGAAGATTTAGCCATTTGGGAAGGCCACTTTCCAATGTCTTTGCAAGATTGTGGGCTGAAGGGATCTTGCAACCATTGCCACCAAAAGAGCTTCCAAACCCACTATCAATGAATTAGAGGTGCCATGAGAAATGTGAATTTCACCAAGTGATTGGCCACAAGACTGACAATTGCACTTACCTCTGATATGAGATCCAAGATTTGATTAATAAGGGCCAGATTCTTCACCTAGAAACATATGAGCCCGACACAAAGGGTAACCCATTACCTAATTACAATAGGGTGCCTCGTCCATCAACCAACATGATTGGATCGGGCTTAATTGAGGGGCAAGTCATGAATTCTTCGAGGAGCATAGATCAAGTAAGGCCGAGAGAGCCAAGAGAAGGGAGAAGTCCAAGCTAGAACAAACCACTAGGAAGGCAACCTCGACAAAGAAGCCCAAGGCTGGAAAGCCCAAACAAGAAGAGCCCAAAGAGATCATTGAGAGGGTAGAAGATGAGCCCATTCCTTTGGCAGCCAAAATTCACACCGAGAAAGGTGGGTCAAAAGACTCGTACCTAACTTCCCTAAACCATCTTTTAAGGGATGAAGGTAGTTTAGGTCTCGAAGCGAGGGATCGGATTGCCCCCTTTCATTCCCAATTGAATAATTGGGTGGTGACTCCTTTCTCCAGACATGCCAATGGCTCGTTTGACCTTAAGCGTTGTTTGACCTTAAGCGTTGAAAGAGGCTTTGATATAGTATCGTGGTCGCAAATGCTCTAGCATGATGAAAGCCATGTTCATAGAGTCCACCACCACTTCATGGCATCATACAATAGCACTTCTAAACATGTATTCATAGCATATTTATATATTCATAAATTAATTAATTCAATACAAAGCCATAATCTAGTATCAAGGCATTCTAGCCTAAATTTGATAATTCTATCATGGCATTCTAGCCTATTGCTATTCTAGCATAATTCATATTAATTTATAATTTCGTGGCATTGTTAGCCTAAACATGGTTATCATGGCATTTTCTAACCTAAATCAAATAGTCGAAATCAAATAAGGCTATTATAGCGCAATCCAAACAATCAAGGGACAACATGGTAATTCTGACCTATTCTATACTATTTCGTAGCATGCTTCAAAGCAATTATAAGCCTTCTTAGCAAGATTCTAATCATGTGCTCCTAAGCATAATTCTTAGTCGTCAAGAAAATTAAATTCCTAAACATGATTCTAATAAATGAGAGACAACAGACTTACCTCGACACGTTTATCCATCTCGTAAAACAAATAAGGGATAGAACAGTTCATAATAACCCTAGACATTCTCCTAAGAATAAAATTAAACCATAGGCATGCTTTCTAAGCAAGAAAAATAAATAAGAAAATAAGGGGGAGAAAATAGGACTGCTCTCAAGACGTACCCTTTCCGGGTTAAGAGTAATAAAACATCTAAAAACTTTATACTGGAATAGACTTCTTGACTTCTCAAGCGTGTCTTCTAGAGGGAGAAGAGATGATTATATTCAATAATAGGTGTGTCCTACAGAATGAGCCAAAGGGGGGTTTATATAAGTGATCAAAGAAACAAATATAGAAGGCCTTTAATCTGAAAATACATGGCCAACAGTCGAGCACCTGTTGGAAAACCGTCGAGCGACTATCAGATAGTTAGGCAGCTGTCACTCAACAGTCAGGCGACTGTTGATCAACAAGCGGGTAGTTGTTTGATCGTCGGGCAGCTGTTTGACAACTAACTGACTGTTATTCCTTTGGCTCTTCCTATTTTGTCCTTTTGCAGGTCAGTCTGTTCCAACCTTTGTCCTTCAATCATGTATAATTTTTCAAGCTTAACTTTGATCCATGATCCATAAATTTCTATGAAAACTAGACACCTATAGCTTTGCAGTGGTATATGATTCATCATTAGATTCCTTTTGGATTAATTTTTTTATTTTTTCAAAGTCACATGTCAGTTTTGAAGACCTTTCATTAGTCCTTTCTCACCTTGGCTTTGAATGGCATTTTGGTCATTTCTATTACTCGACATTAATCTTCATTCCATTCCCGAGTCTCAAAAATTTAGTGTCTATAGTAGCCATCAAGAAAACAATAGTGAGAATGACCTGCTAACCTCTCAAGCATTTGATCAATGAATGATTAGGAAAAGTGATCCTTACAAGTTACTGAATTGAGCGTCCAATAATCAGAGCAAGCTCACCACCCATTTTGGACACAAGTGGGAACTAGCTCATTATTGTTATTCTTAACCACTGTAACACTAGATTTCTTGAGAACAACTTAGATTGGGCTCACTCATTTGCTATCTAAAATCAGATAAATCACACCCACATCTAAAAGTTTAAGGATCTCTTTCTTGACAACTTCCATCATGGGAGGATTCAACCTCCGTTGTGCTCCTCTTGTTGGCTTGGATCCTTATTATAACAGAATATAGTGCATGCATATGGTTGGGCTAATACCTTTGATGTCAGCAATTGTACACCCAATAGATGTCTTGTGATCTCTAAGTACCCGGATGAGTTTCTCTTCTTGTAGTGGTGTAAGTCCCTTCGCTATTATGAATCGCAAAGTATCTTTCTCACCCGAGAATACATGCTTCAAAATGATTTGGAAGAGGCTTAAGCTCCAAGGTAGGGGCTTTCATCATAGCAGAAAGAAGTTTCTCATTAGCTAAAGTCAATTCAATATAAGAAACATCATACCTGTTTGTGGTTATAGCTATAGTCATCTAAACTTGCCACAACTTCCTACAAATCTTCGCACACTTGTATCAGCCTTCTTGTTTTTTTGGAATTTTTTGTCCATATGTGCTCACTAATAGCTACTTCCAATCCATCCTTGCGAGTTAACTCAAAAAGTTGTTATGCCAAATAATCAATAACATCAACTGCGAAAATAAAATGTAAGTCATTAGGTTACCTTATTGCCTTAAAAATATTGAAACCAATCACCTCGCCATCAAACTCTATGTTGAGAGTGCCATCATGAGCATCAATCTTGGTTCAAGCAGTTTTCAAGAATGGTCTTCCTAAAAGAATCGGTGTTGGACTGAGAAATGTCTCACCCTCTATTTCAAGAATATAGAAATCGGTTGGGAAAACTAATTGATTCACCTGCACAAGAATATTTTTCATAACTCCCTTAGGATATGCATTAGAACAATAAGCCAGCTGAATGATAATGCCAATTTTCGCAAGTGGTCCAAGATCTAAAGAAGCATAAATAGAAAATGGTATGACATTAATAGATGCTCCTAAATCTAACATAGCTCTTTCAAACTTTGTATTACAAATGGTGCATCGATTGGTAAATGTACCTGGATCTTTGCACCTTGAAGGAATTTTTCTTTGTTGTACAACTGAAACATTTTCCCCCATACTCACTTTCTCATTTCCTTTTAACTTTCTCTTGTTAGTGCAAAATGGTTGATAGCATTTAAAAGTGGTATATTTGTCTCAATCTTGCGAAAAATCCCCAAGATTTCCTATTCTTGCTCCTCCTTTGATTTTACAAATCTGCTAAGAAAAGGTGGAGGAGTAATATAAGAAGGAATAGTAGTTTTAAGATTTATCTTGGAAGATGACGTTTTGTTCATGGTGGCAATGGTGTCATCCTCTTCATTAGTTTTTGACTTGTTCAATGGGATCTCTACTTGCTTTCCACTTCTCAGAGTTACCGTACTAGCATTCTCTCTTAGATTAATCACTATTTGAGAAGGTTATTTCCCAGAGCTTTGACCCTCCAATTTACTCATTTTAGTAGCTAGTTGGCCCATTTGATTTTCTAGGTTTTGGATACTTGCCCTAGTTCCCTGTTAAAATTGTATTATGTTAGTAGCAAGTGCTTTAACAATGTCCTTAAGAGACATACCAGAGTTTTGTGGAGCTATTTGTGTGTTTGTTATGGTCAAGTTTGAAATGGTTATTGCACTCTTCTTTGATTGAAACTTGGTGGTTGGTTTGGTATGGCATTTTGGAGCAATCAATTGACGATTCCCATAACTAAAATAAGGGTGATCTCGCTATACTGCATTGTAAGTATTAGAGAATGGGTCATACCTTTGCCTTGGTTGTCTTGGAAATCCACCAATGACATTGGCTTGTTTTGTCTCTCCTTCTTGCAAAGTAGGGCACATGTCAATTGGATGCTCCGTGGTAGAACATATCCCACATGCATAAGATTGCTACATGTTTTCTACAGCCATTTGTTTCACAAAAGAGGTAAGTTGATAAAGTTGTTGTTCAATGTTTGAAGTACTTACCTGTGGTGGTTCAAATCGGCTACTGAATTGTTACTAGTTCACTTCCATGTCTCCAATCAAATATCTCATAGCTTCCAGTGTTTTATTAACTAGTGTTTCTCTACTAGCAGCATCAATCATACTCCTATCCATTGGCATGAGACCCTAATAGAAATATTGAATAAGGAGTTGATCACTAATTTGGTGGTGCAAATAGCTAGCATATAACTTTTTAAATCTCTTCCAATATTCGTAAAGTGATTCTCCATTGTATTATTGAATGCCACAAATTTCTTTCCTAATGTTTTTGCTTTAGAGGCAGGAAAGTTTTTCTCTAAAAAGAGTCTACCAATCTCATTCCGTATGGTGATAGTATTCGGTGGTAGATATTATAGCCACTCTTTTGCCGAATCTACTAATGAGAATATGAAAGCTCTCAATTTTATTTGCTCCTCAGAAACACTAGTTGGCTTCATACCTGAGCACACCACATGAAATTCTTTAAGGTTTTTATTGGGATCCTCTCCTACAAAACCATAAAATGTAGGCAAGAGATTAATTAGTCCAAATTTAAGTTCAAAACATACCTCAAGGTTGGGATATTCTATGCATAGCAGTTGTTGATCAATATTCAAAGCTGCTAACTCCTTAAGAGTCTGATTGTTTTGCACTGCTAGTACTTCCGATTCATATTTGGTCCAACTATAGGAAGATGGAAGGGAAGTATGTCGTTCGAGGTCAAATTTCAGAGGTAGAGTTGAAATTGACCGACTTAGTCTTAAATTTGAGGATTCAAGAAACTCTTTAATCTGCTTAAGTCGTTGGTCCACTTCTTCATTGGACACAAAGCCTAAACACAAACAATCAAAAATAAAAATCAAGAATCGATAGTAAAAAAAAAAATTAATTAGAAAATCAATCCCCAACAATGACGTCAAAAACTTGATGCATTTGAAACTAGCAAGTATACTAGTCGCACAAGTAATAAAGTGATAAGTAAGGTATCATTCCCATGGAGACCAGTTCTAATTAAATTTGTTATCAGATAGCAACAATAAAATAAATGGGGGGTTTTGTTGAATGATTAACTAAATGAAATACGAATGCAAATGAGGAATAACACAACACAGGTTAAATGAAGTGAGAAATAATCAATCGGAGAAACTTGGTTAAGGTATCATTCTCTACCACAAGATATGAATTTACGAATCAACTATGGAATTGTCATCAAATTACAACATGGGTAAATCACACGAACTACCCCTACCTTTGCTTTAATTTTGCGCGTATTCACTGTTTACCATTTTTTATTACAATCTACCCCTCACTTTTTGTTCCGTTATCGCATAGCAACCTTTTGTTAAAATTTTTGTTAACAAGGTGTACTTTTCCATCCATTTGCAACGTAATTACCTAACTACCCACACCAGCAATATTGTAAAAAACAAGTGCAAAATTAAATAACAAGATAATGAAAATTGACTATTTTACCCTTGATAAAACCAATTTAAACATAACCAACTCATTTTCCAATGGTCTCATGCAAAACATAATGGTCATTTAACTCTTCGCACACTTGTAAAGATAAAATTTTTTTTCTTGACTTGAAAACTGTTTCTTTTGTCCCAAAATTGATCAAAAAACAAAAAACTAACAAAGCAAATAAAACAAAACCCCTCAAAATTTATTGAAATAAAACCTAGTGTTTTAAGAATAAAACATTTATTAAAAATATTTCTACTTAATTAGCATAATAAATACAAATAGTTTAGAAAAAGAGATTTATACAATAGAAAAACTAAAAAACATTAGCCACTGTTTTGTAACAAGCTTGATTGCTGTTGACTTCTTGGTTTGCTTGAAGTCTTATGTATTTGTGATGACACATGGAGGCAACTTTGCAAAATCGATTATTTGCAAAGTCTGTTAACAAGCTTGCCACCATCCCTTACATAGCAATGCCACCATCTCTACTACCGTCCCTTACACAACATAACCAATCAAACATAAAAAGAACAAGAAAAGCCCCACAAACTCCAGTTCACCGAATCTAAACCAACAAATTAACATCAATTCAATAATATAAGTATTGGAAACAAAATCTTAAAATCAAAACATTGCAAACCCAGAAAATTTTCACTAAAAAATAATTTAACCAAACAATCGTCTATAGTGATCTTAGGTACAAGGAGAGAAGATTAATTTAAGCTAATTAAAATTTTCAAACCCATCTTGATCATCGCCTATGAACCCTCCAAACCAATCTTGATCACCATTGTGAATCCATCTCGATCACGGTTTGAATTTTGGTTATATTGTTGTTGGTTGGTGTATTGTTGGTTAGTTTTTAAAATCTAAAATCTGTACAAGAGAGTGAGGAGATGAGGAAGGAGAAGGTGAAGAAGATGATAAGGGCAGCAGAAGAGGAGGAGAGGAAGGGGGTGGATGTGGCGGCAGAGGAGGAGGCAGAGGTGGCGTGGTTATGGTGGAGGAGGGGACGGAGGAGGTGGGATAAGATGAGAGGAGGAGACAAAGAGGTGATTTGGACAACAGATGAGAGAAGAGAGTTTTATGGAAGTGATTTTATTTATTGTTAAAAATTATATCAAAATAACTATTATACCCCTCAATATTCAACATAATTCATCAATTTAACCGAAATTTTAACAGAAGGATGCTATAGGATGACAGAACAAAAAGTGAAGGGTAGACAATAATTAAAAAAAAAAAAGTAAACAGTGAATATGCGTGGAATTAAAGCAAAAGGTAGGGGTAGTCTTTGATATTTGCCCATTATAACATTGAAATTATCAACCGTAGATAACAACAAGCTTTGTTACCCTAATTTTTTCTTAGTTTGTCGTTAAATAAAATAAGCTTTTATTTAATCTCTATCCATTAAACAACCTAGAGCAAGCTCTCTAAAGTTATTTCAATGGAAGCATTACGATAAGAAAGATAGGTTGATCAAACTAATAAACACACAAGCTCAGATTATTTAACTTAGGTTATATCTTCCAATTGGATCTCCAACACAATTTTGCTGCTGATGTTTAGAAATTCAAGATAATTACGGATCAAGATTTCTAGTCTAGCAATAAACAACAACAAATTCTATTTAGTTGGCCACCTAAGTAAAATCAACAAGTAATCATAAATATTAAATATGGGAAAATACAAGCAACTTCAATTAAAGAATTGGATAACAATTTCTTGAACAATCAACTCACAAAAATCATGTCTAAGACTTTGAAATTACCCTCAACCCAATAAGAATTATTTGTACATGTTCAAACTCAACATAAATATAATACAACATAGAGAAATTCCAAAAAATGAAAAGGAAAGAAAACACTTAGCAAATCCTTTGAAAATTTCCTACGTAGATGAATCTCCTTAGGATTGTAGCTCATCCTCTTTCCAAGCCTTCTTTCTCCTTCAAGAACTCTAGGAGATGTGAGAAATCAAGAGAGGCAGTTCCAACTTGTTCTCCCCCCTTTTTTTCTCAAAATAAAACCCGAAAATGTGTTTATATACTCTGCTACAGTAACCCTACTATAGTGCCCTGAATAATAATCTACCACTGTGATTTGTAAAATTACAATTCTACACTACTCACACCATTTTGATTATATCTTCTAGTACACTATACGGATTCATGAACCATGAATTCCTCTAGAAACTAGAATTTTAGAGCTTTCCAACAGTATATAGCACATTATCTGCTTGATTGTAGATCCGTATCCGAGAAGTTGGTTGCCTGGCTGAGGTGAAAATGAAAGCTTTTACTCCATTTTAGTGCAAACTCCACCAAAACTCCTACAAACATTAAAACCTCACAAAAACATAACAATACCAAAGAATATAGCAAAGAAGCATAGAAGAATTGATATAAAAATAATATAAAAATAGACACCTGTCAGAGTTCCATCAAGTATCCGACCAAATGTTTGATGATTGCACTCGTCTCCATCATGAGATCCAAGACTTGATTGACAAGGGTCAGATTCCAGATCTGGAGTTGGAGTTAGAAGAGCCTAAGACAAGAAGCAACCCATTACCCAACTACAACTAGGTATCTCCTCCAATGACCAACATGATTAGGTCAGACTTAATCGAGGAAGAAGTAATGAACTCTTTTTAAAAAACTGGAGGATTGAGCAGGGCTAAGAGAGCTAAGAGAAGGGAGAAGTCCATGCTTAAGTAATAAGAAGTGTCTACTAGAAAGGTGGCCATGAAAAAGAAGTCCAAGGTAGAAGAACACATGGAAAAAGAGCCTAAGGGGATCATTAAGATGGCAGAAGAAGAGCCCATTCCTTTGGCGGCCCATATTTTCACCAAAAAGGGTGGATAGACCAACATTGCTGTGAAAAAGGGTCAAGTGAAACTTGGAGCCCTAGTTTGTATGCCTTAATAACAATGAGGATGAGGAAGTAAGAGAAGATAAAGAGGAAGTTGGGATTGAAGATGAAGAAGCATCTGTCAACAAGAAGCCCACATTAGTGATTGCCTTTGCTAAGAAGTGGATGGGTAGAAGAGGGGTTAGAAGAGGCCCACCACCTAGAAGACTTGAGGTGAAGAAGGGTAGTAAAGCTAGAAAGGGTAAGCGAGTTGAGAGCCTTGCGAAGAGAGAGATTTTACATTGAAGGTGTGAAGAGGTAAGAGTTACAGGAATATGAGATGACATTCGTAAGTCAAGACCTTCCCAAACTTTTGAGCTGACTTTAGTAGTGATGAAGGAGGGAAAGTGAGAGTTAAGGGAGAAACATATGACAGAGAAACACTCAAGGGAGAGAATGAGAATGTTCAAAGAGTAACAAGAAGTGGTAGATTTTACGATGAGAAGGAGAAGGAAGAGATAGCCAAAAAAGAGAAGATGGTAGAGAAGGGCAAAGAGGTTACCAAGGAAAAAACTAAAAAAAGAAAAAGATCAAATGATTAAACAATTGAAGAAGACTTAGGAGAACGCAAGCATTTGAGACTTGTTGATCTCATCCCAAAAGCATAGAGAAGCCATGGCAAAGGCTTTGGTAGACATGGAGATATCAATGGCCTTAATGAGATGTTGACTGCCAAGACCAGAAAAAAACTTAAGAGGGTAAATGCACTACAAGAACAAAAATGATTTATATAGCACTCGTATCTTGCAAAGCTGAAATACGTTACTCATTAGCCCACTCGGTCAATGTGCCTTTTTAAGGAAGCCGCCGTCTATGTATTTTTTCGTCATTTAGGTCCTGGGTTCAGACCAGATCTTTGCCTTTTCCTAATTTTATCAAAAAAGCCCTTATTTCTGAAATCCCTCATTTCAATCCCAAATGCAAATACCTTGTAGTTCTACTCAATTGCCCAAATCCATAACGCAAATACCCAAATCCCTCATTTCGATCACTGCTCTTTGCATCCCTAACGCAAATCTCTTCGAGGTCTTCTCATTTCGATTATCTTTGCCTATTATTTGCTTCTTATTCTCGCAAAACAAAGGGTTGTGGAACTTCTACACAAGGCTTTCTCTCTTCATGTATTGTCTTCTTGCGAGATTTGTAATCTACGGCCTCCATCATATCATTTGTAAGTTTTTCTCTTCCTCTCTTTCATTTGGGTTAGGGTTTCAGTAACATTTCGAATGGGTTTTGGGTTAGGGCTGTTAATCGTTTGATTTACATGCTAATTAATCTGTTTTTACTTATTATCACTTTGTTTGAAATGATTTATTTGTACAAACATCTTCCTCAACTTGAGTTTTTGGTCACAGCTGCTTTTAATCTTCTTGTCAGTTAAGTTTTGTATATATTAAATGCTGATACGATTTTTGCATTACTTCTTGTCTTCTCTATTATCAATACATGTTTAATACTTGCATTCCTTGTCAATTAATTCAAGATTTCTCTCCCTTTTTTTGGTAATGGTTTACTACTGCATGCATTTAGGTTATAATTCGTTGGGAGATTATTATCAAATCTAATAATTTTAATGAATGAATTCATTTTTATCATTTTATATGCATATTAGATCAATTTGTGCATATTGAAAATGTACTAATTGATTAGTTATTATTTTGTTTAAGATATTATATACAAAATATGTTGTGAGATTATTATTATTATTATTATAACATTAACTTGTTTTCTCCACTTTGAAGTATATGTTCCTTTTTGTTCTTTACTTGTGGAAGTATTGTTAGATGGTGTTTGTTTTAATCACTTAATACTTTTTAGATCTAAACACTTTTTAGAACTTAATTTACACCACTTAATAGGATGTTTGTTTGCTTTGTTATATACTACTTAAAAAAAAAAAAGTGGTAAGAGAATATTTCACCTTTAACGTAACTTTTTTACTCTTGTTAAAATGTAAAAATGTTTATATTTATATTTATATAATCCTTTAAAAATTAAATAGTTAATAACATTAAATCAAAATTCTTTTTCATTTAAATAATTAATATTATATTTCTTACAACCTTTAAAGATAATTATTAACTAGAATTAAATAAAAATTCTTTTTCATTTAAGTAGTTAATATTATATTATATAAACTCATATGATATTGTTGTATAACTACTATATCATTAATATTATCAATTTAAAAAATTTATTCCTCCAATTAGATCAAGTTTAAGCCATATCAATTTGTATAAAAAAATTATAAGAGTAGTATTTTATCCATCACATTTTGAGGACCATATTTTGAATCATACAAGATTAATTATATTAATTAAAGTGTTTTCCATTTCATAAACTTAAAAAGAAAAAAAACTAATATGATCTTTCAACTGACAATATTAAATATTAATTTTTTACTTTAAATTTACACTATTAAATAAAATAAAATATCCTTAGTAATCTAATAAATAACTTTTGAAGTTTCAATAAAATTGTCCCTATAATATGTAATAAAATTCTATCAAATATAGTGTCAATTTTAAAACTCGATATTTATAATGATATAAAAATTTTTAATAGTTATTATTCAACATATTATTAGCTAATTAATTTGAAATATTAATAGAAATAAATGAAAGTTTACCAATTATAAAAAATATTTATCATATTTTTAATATGGTAATTATAAATATAGTAATAAATAATATAACAATTTGATAATAAATACTAAAACAATCACAAATATACTGAAAATTGTACTTTTAATAAATTAAAATAACATTCATAAATAAAAATTTGATAAAATTTATATTATTTTAATATGTAGGGATATTTATGAAAAAAAATTTTAACACCTCATTTAGACAATAATGATTAAAAAATTTGATAAAATTTATATTGGTTTAATATGTAAGGATATTTATAGAATAAAATTTTTAACAACTCATTTAGATAATAGTGATTAGAAAAAGTGATAAATTTTCACCTTTTCAATTAAGTGATTTATCACTTAAAATAAGTGTTAAATGGAAAAATAAACAGAAATTTTAATATTGAAATCTATACACTTTAAGTGTTAAATGATAAATGGAATAAAACGAACTGCTTCATAGTCTATATTTGGATTTTGGTAGTTGTAGATGCTTCATTTAATTATGTATTCTATTCTTGTGATTTTTTCCTTCTTTTTTTTTATGATCATTGCTTTTTTGATATTTGCTTTTTTGGAGTTTTCTGGCTTTGATTCCTCTAGCCTAGCGATCTCTTAGTCAGTGGAGCTTGCTAAATCACTGGTAAGGTTTTGTGGTTCTTTAATTTTTGATTTGCTCAATTGTTTGTTTTTTAAACATTGTTTAGATGTGAAATTGATATATTGACTATTTTAGTTCATTTAGCAATAGAGGAATAAATTGATAAATAATTACCTTATTTGTCCTGCCGCTTCATAGCAAAATTGTTTTGGCCTTGCAACAGTTTTTGTCTTCTAGGTTCTTTATAAATTAAATCACTTTATACCCTCCTGGGGATTGTGAGTGGTCCATGATGGGAACTGAGTTACTTGCAGATAATTTATTTTTTATTAACTTAGGTGTCATATTTATACTAAATAAATAAAATAACAAGTTGGTTTGCTTTTTGTGAAAAATAATAATATATAGAAAAAGATAGGAGATTCATAAGTGGGTGGCCATGAGAGTTAAGTGGGCCGAATTCTTGGCTGGAATTAAGATCAAATTCCCATGAGATGTGATGATTATTGCCAAAACAAAGAGAGGTCAATTAATCTTCAGAATTAGAAGAAAAAAAAATTCTTTCAAACAAGAACTGTTTTTGTACGAGGCTAATTTAGAATAGAGAGGTCAATTAATCTTCAGAAGTAGAAGAAAAAAAAAAATTCTTTCAAACAAGAACTGTTTTTGTACGAGGCTAATTTAGAATTTCCTATGCATAGTAAACAATAGTTAAAATTAAAATAAGGATAACATGAAGACGTGGGGTTACTTGAGCAATAGAGAGACTTCCTTTTATAAGGAATTCCAACTAGTATAAGTGAATAAATACTTTAATGACTTAATTCGTTAATAATTTGTGAAAAGTGTCAATTACTAATTTAAAAATTTCAGTTAATTTAGAATTTGCAAATCTACTTTTAATTTAATATAAATTTAAGTATTCATTTATTCAATTACAATTTAAAATTAAGTCAATTGATTATATTTTGATTTAAACATTTAATCTTTAATATAATAGTTGACTAATAGCAGTCAACAGTTGACTAACTGTAATTTATTTTTTTATTTACAGCTGACTATATATTCATTTTGACACCATGCTGTCTTTTTTATTGGCCGAGCTCCAGCTATCTTTTGACTTCAGTTCTTGTGTGATTAATGTAAAAACTTCTTTATTTATGCTTTATATTTTTTGTCTTTAACACTTCTCTTTTACTTTTCTAGAAATCTGAAAGTTCTTGGAGGATAAAAGTGACCAAAATCTGGATGAATTCTGTTGAACTTGTATCAAGTATATATGCATACTAGTTTTTAGGGATTTGATTTTTGAGTGCTGGGTGAGTTTAGATTACTGTTATTAATTAGATCATAAATTAATTTTAAGTATCTTTGTTGTGTTAGAAGAAAGAAAATTATATTTTATTGATGAGCAAAGTCAATTCTAAATAGCAATGGTATTTTTATTTCTCAAATTAATTTTTTTGGTATCATTTGTTTTGGTGGTTTGGTTGTATATGTAATAATCTTGAAATCCTTCTTTGTAGAGATTTCCTAACTAAAGGACAATTAATCATGATTTTTCAAAAGAACATGATTCCCTATCAGAGTCATATATTATTGCCAGTACATGAATTTATGTTGTAGTCTTATTAAAAGTTCCGAATTCTAAGAGATAATAAGCTAGGAAAATTAATCTATAATCATACAAAAGCAAAGCTATGATTCTAATGTAGTGTACTTGAAGCTAAAATCTATCAATTTTTACACAAAAGAGAAACTTACCACATTTAAGAATCTAGAACTAGAAAAGATAAACCAAAACACAAATTGAAATAGAGTGCTTAAAATTGAAATGGTTGAGTTTTGAGTGTTTGCGTTTTCTTGCAGGTGGGTTATCGGTTCTTCTTTTATGTGATCACTGCCCTGCTCCAATTTGATGAAGTCACTGACTTTGCTGGTATCTTCATATGTCTTTACTTGCTTTTTATATGAAACAAAAAAAAATTTGGGTTCTTTTGATCCGTGATAAATGGCAAAATTAGTTATTAACTTTTGTCTTTTTGGGTTTCGAAGGAAGTACAAATTTTATTATAATTGGTTTGTTGACTCTGATCCTCAAAGGGTGGCATTTTGGAGAGGTAAATAACTTTCTTTTTGCCATTAGTTCATGAAAGAACCTATATGAATTTTTCAATGTTGAAGAATTAGCGTCAAATTGTTGTATAAAAAAGGAACTTGTGAGACATTCCACATAAGTTTTATGGAAATTTTTAAATATTTGTCTTAACTACAGAATGACTGCATGAGGGAACCTACTTTTGTTCTTATTTTTTAGATATAACGATTGTCGTGATCATTTATGATTTGTGGCTTAAAATTATTCATTTCATGGACTTGTTATATGGGAACTATCCTGAAATTGATTGTTTTCATTCAATGACTTTGCTTGCTATTTTTTGCTCTAATTGTCTCCCAACTTATTTCTCTTAGCCTAATATACATTAAACAGCTTCCATCCACTTGCTGGTACTATTTCAACAGCTCTGGTGTGCAAAACCTGGTAATTCTAGTTGCAATAATAGTTATCAGAAGCATCTCTTCACCTCCATTATGTTATTTAAAAATGCATGTATTATGTTGCATTCATAAATGTTAATAATCCTATTAAATGAAGACAGAAAAACAAATAAATATTTGGATAGATCTTTATTTTTTAATGTGAATATGAGTCATTGATATCATAGCCAACATATCACATGACTATGCTACGGTTGCATTTGACAAAGATTTGTTTGGATACCCTGTTACTATGTATTTGAATCATGATCAGGATATCCTATGTGTTGTTCATGTTAACAACTCACTCAAAACTGCATCTCTATCTATAGCAGGTACCTAATCCTTTATTTCGTTTAACAACAACATGCTTATTTACAAACAACTTAACTTTTTATGATTTTGTTACTTAAATATTGATATTTTGTGGAACTTTGTGGCCTCGTAGTTTCCTATTTAAGAAATTTCAGTGTGCCTCCAATCAAGTGAAGTTCAGATTTGTGAAACCTTCAACCATTGTTGGAGATTCACTTGGAAACAAAAAATTGTATCTTGAAAAGGCTCGATGGTTGGCACAAAGGCTCAAATAGTTTGAGGAGAGGAATTTGTGATGATTCCATATAACCCAAGGTATGCTTTCTTGCCAAAATTTTGCCTAATTTAAATCTTCATCTGTTTATCATTCGACATTGCTTATAGTTGAAATGACAACATGTGAAGTATTTTACCTTGATTAAATGAGGAAAACTATCAAGCAGGATATCATAGAGGTTGTGAAGCAATAAGATTTCCTCCTCATAGTTCTGTTGTTCCTTTTCATAATTCATTTGTTTACCATTTCCTTTATATTTTTGTTGCCTATTTTGTTTTAGGGATAATACTATGGCAGTCACGTAAGGACAATATGAAAAGGGGAATTCAATAGAGCAACATCAAGGTAAGATGTATAAGGATTTAAAAATTGATATCAGAATATTTTATTATTGGAATAATAGGTTTTTGTGAGACAATGTTGCAAGGTTTATCTTTGTATGCAGGCACCAAAATAGCCCGGTTCTTAAGGAATTCAGATACTACGTTTTGAAGAATATGAAAGAAATTATTCAAGACCTCAAGGTCCTCTATGCGAAGGTGAGGTAGAGATCACTGGTTGTCAATGTTTTAAGTGTTTTATTTGCTGTTTTTAACATAACTCTTGATCTACTCTTAGTATAACAACAAGGAAAGCTATAGTATAGAGAAGATGAATGAGGTGCGGTCAAAATGGGCTACTCATGTTTCCAAGATTTTGAAAGTTTGGCAAGAAGAACGGAAGAAAGCCAAGAAAGTAGGTTGCATAATTTGGTTTATATGATGTCTATCTATAAAACCAGGTTGCATAGTCATTACTATGTATCTAGTTAACATATGACATGAAATTAACTTTTGCAGGTTAATGAAGATTTTGATAATAGGGTGCTGACTATAGGGAATCAAAAGAAGCAGAATAGTAATTAATTGATTACAAGATTTTGTGGACATGCACCAATATATATATAAAAGTACTCTATGGCTTTAGGTGTAATTTTGAATTTGTATAATTGCTAGTTCTTTTTTGGACTTTGGCACCATGGGTATAGTATTGTTGTTAGGCACTTTTGAGCTTCCAGGTACGTGTAGTACAGATTTTTTTTTTTTTTTTTTTGGTCTTCATTACACTACTACGTGAAATGTGATGGAATTCACTTATAGAACTATTAAGTGTGTTTCCTTGCTATTTTTATTTTAGTTCATGTTCAACAGACCTATTTCGTTACTATATTTATTAATTAAGTATTGAAATTACTTATCTTTTCGTAGTAATTTTTATACGTAATGCAATTTGTTAACATATCACAAGTAGAAACTCTAGAATGTTAATGTATATAGAATTCATTTATGTATCTGCTTAGTTTTGTAATTGAATGTTCATTTTGTAATTGTGTATAATATATATATATATATATATATATAGATATATAATTAAATAATAAATATAAATATATTTTTTAAATAAAAAACCAACAAGTATATATATATATACTTTTTAAATTAAAAATAATTACAGATTTATAATTGACGTGCATCTTATTTACATTGAACTTATATGTCAGTCAATGATAGACATAAATTTAAAATATTTGTGGGTTTCTGACCGACACTTATCTACTTCACTACTGTGATACTAGTCAGTCAACAATTGACACAAACCAAAAAAAAAAAAATTGTGACATGTATACACCAAAATTTGGGCATTTACTTGGTGGCTCTAGGAATGACATTTGACTGTGTCTGTTTGACCAACTAACATGCATATATATACTCGTCGGTTACTTTATGTTGGATAAAAACCGACATCCAATGGCGTTTGCATGCGTTTTCAGTTGACACAAATAGTGATGAGAAGGTTGTAATCACCTTCACTGATAATGACTTGCCTTTTGAACGAAGGAATCGTAAGAAACCATTGTTCATCACCGTAGAGATAAGAGGGAAGATTTCTCCTTGCATCATGGTGGATGATAGGTCCACCATCAACATTGTGTGTATGAAGATAGTACACCAGTTTGGAGTTGAAGAAGATGACCATAAGCCTTGTGAGATGGTGATCAAGGCGTATGATGACTCGAAGAAGAGTGCTATTGGGATCATTAAGGCGTTAGTGAAGACTAGGCCTACTGAAGTGATGACCGAGTTCACAGTCCTAGACATCTTAGTTACCTTCGCTACTTTGTTAGGCCAAGCTTGGTTCCATTTGCATGGTGGAGTTCCTTTCTGTGACGATTTGGGCCAGGGCCCTTCAACCTACCCCGTGCCGGTACTCAAGTCGGTCCGAACCCAATCACACAGTAAACCGTATTGTCCGCTTTGGGCACCCGCAGGTCCTGCACAACTTTGTTCCACCAAGTGGACGTGTCCCCCACTCGAACCCGAGACCTTAAAGGTCTCCGAATTCATCATGAGTACCATTCGCGTTTTATTGTGACGATCTGGGCTAGGGCCCTTCAACTCGCCCCGTCTCAAATGGTACTCATGATGATTTGCAGAGACCTTTGAGGTCTCAAGTTCGAGTGGGAGATGCGTCCACTTGGTGGAACAAAACCGTGGGGGACCTGCGGGTGCCCAAAGCGAACAATACGGTTTACTGTGCGATTGGGTTCGGACCGGCTTGAGTACCGAGACAGGGTGGGTTGAAGGGCCCTGGTCCAGATCGTCACAGTAATCTTATCCCTTATCCCCCATGTTTGATCGGAATTTAATTCTGTTCTCCTCTCTCTTTATTTGTATGAATATATAACTACCATAATTGAAAATAACCTTATTTGTTTAATGAAGATAAAATTGAAAATGTATCCATAAAACAAATTACTTATGCGGATTGTATAACAAAATAAGCTATTTTTATTTGGTCTACCCCAGTACAAACCAGATTTTTAGCCGGGCGAGGTGAATGGCTTGTACCTAACTTTCTGAACCCATCTTTGAAGGCATGAGGTTAGTTTATGTCCTGAAGTGAGGGATCGGATTTCCCCTATTCATTCCCAATTGAATAATTGGATGGCGACTCTATTTCTTCAGATGTGCCCTTGGCTTGTTTTTGTTCCCTCGAGTCTCAAAAACGCTTTGGCACAGTATCGTGGTCGCAAACCTTTGGAGAGATAAAAGCTCCATTCATAGTGGCGACTCCAATGGGAATAAGAGGAGTTGATTCCGATTAGGATACCGAATTCTAATACCTTATGTTGATATTTGAAGTCCTTACATCACTGTACTTTGCACACAATAAGCACAAATTACCTAAACTAACCGTGTGGCATTGGCATAGGAAATCTTTGGCTCCATTTGACCCTTAGATGACTAATGTTGGTGTTGCCACCTTTGAGCATCTACCATTGAATTGGTATAAAAAGAGACCGGTCTAAGGGGTTGTCTCTCGCTCGAAGGAGCCCAGACTATTGAACCCTTAAGACTTAAGCCCACGTAGATGAATCTAGAAATTTTCAGTAAGATGAATATCCAAAACTCATGTTAAAATGTATGTCCATGGATATAAATTCCACATGATTAGAATAACATCAACTCAAACCTCATGAACCAATGCCACATGTTAAATCATCCATAAGAACAAAATGGGAACATGTGCCATGAGTTAAGGTTATCATGACATTTAGAGCCGTGTTATGATAATCAATGAGAATCCAACATCAACTTATATGGTTAGAATTATGAGAGAGAATCTCGCATTCCCATATCCCATATTGATAACTTGGGAATGAGACTAAAAATCCTAAGAAAAGAGGCTCGACCTCATGTGTCTAGGAGAAATAAGATTGGAAGGCTGAAAGTTTGTCTATGCCCTTGTATGAGATTGCATCATATCATGCATACATGTATGTGTGCATGACATTAACACCTTAGTTTTGTAGCCATCATAGCTTAGGTTAGACAAGGTGGTCGTTTGAAAAGACAAGAGGAACCAGTTGCTGAAATGGCCGCACATAACAACAATAGTCAAGAGATTGTCCAATTGAGAGTCGATATGACTGCACTCTAACAACAAATGACCTAACTCATCAAAAGCTCTATAAAATGGGTCCAACTACATGAAACAACCTCCACCCAAAGGTAATGGTGGTGATGAGGGTGAGGCTAGCCAAGACATAAATAGAGGGAAAGACCCAACAAACCAAGAGGAGCTCGAATAGGTCAAGCAGTTGACCAAAGACATGGAGAAGGTCTACTCTCTGTCAAAGAAGAAGGGGTTGAAAGGGATCAAAAACCTAGATGATATTTTGCTGATTAGAGATGTGACTTGCCTCTGAAGTTTCGCCTACCAAATATGCGCAAGTTCAATTGAAAGGGCAATCCAAAAACGCATTTGAGATAATATGCTATTGGCATGGCCATAACTCCTTTGTCAAAGGAGTATATATTGAAATACTTTATGCTATCCTTAGAAGATGATGTGGTAGTATGGTGTCATGACCTTTCCAAAAGAGTTTAAAAGATAGGGAGGAGCTATCCGACTAGTTTATGGAACAATATTGGCATAATACCCAACTAAGGGTAACCTTGAGAGATTTGGAGATGACTCACCAAAAGCCCATTGAGACTTTTTTGAAATACTTAGCCTGTTGGAGGGCCAAAGCTGCCCAGATGACCACGATACCCGCTGAGAAGGACCAGATCTGTATGGTGATCACTAATGCTTTCATTGTAGATAAGATTGTAGGCTTTCCAATCAAAATATTTGAGGATTTGTATGACTTGGTCAACCAAATAGAAGATTTGGAGGCTAGGTAGAAAAGAAGCAACAATAGCTACATTCGAAGAAATCAAGGACAGTATGCCTAAACCTATGGATCAAATAACGAGGATGTAGAAGAGCATCAACCGAGGATGGTTAGTTAGTTGGGACAATTATCTGAAGTATTTGAGGAGCTCCATGTCCAATTTGTGTTGCTTCCATTAACACCAAAGCCTCCAAAAAATCCATGACCAGCTAACCACAAGCACTATGAATATTATGATTTCCACCAACGACCATATCATCGACAAATGCCACTGCCTTTGACATGAGATACAAGACCTGATCGACAATGGAAAACTTCTTGACCTAGAGAATGAATAATGATGTTTTAAAATGATTTATTTTAAGCATGTTATATGAGTTCTGTATTCTTTTGATGATCATTGATAAAATGATGAAACTCATTGGAAATAGATTTTTGGTAATGCATGAAATTGTATTGTCTACATACTTGACTTCTTTTGCCAGATGAGTTTCATTCCTTATTCTTTAACATTTGAGCACAATAGCCATGAATATGGAACTTTATATCACTTAGAGAAACTTTATGTGAATGGAGCTCTATGTTGAGATCTCATAAGGCTCTAGAACCCGTTTGATCACCACTCAAGGCAAAATCCTAGGCTTCACAGCATGAGGGAAGTGATTTAGGCTTTCTTTGGATATATTGAGAGTTTCAAGTTCACCTATGCTTGCTTCATTGTCTCTAGTGTACCTCATTGAGCTTAATCAAGTATTTTCACTGTCAAACCATAAAATTTATCCGAACACTGGAAAATATTTTCCTACATAGTATCCTTCACTCATAGCATATGATTATTCTAGCAAGAAGCATTGAGAGTCATGCTTAAGGGAGAACGAAAGGAATTGAAGAAGTTTTGTGCAATTTTTGAGCTTAAAAAAAGAAAAGGGAAAAAAGGAGAAGAAAGAAAAGAAGAGAAAGGAAAAGAAGAAAAAGAAGAAAGAAGAAAGAAAAGAAAAGTTTTAATCTCATTGCTTGTGCAGTAACTCAAAATCGAAAGCAAAGCAATGTGGTCAATAAAGACTCAAAGTTTATAGGTATAGCCAATCAAAATTGAAACAAACATGGTGATAAAAATGAGTTGATGCTCTCAATTAAAACCTATTGTTTGTGTGACTATGAGTGAGTTAACCTTATAATTGCCTTATCATACCTTATCCTAAGCCTGACATTACAAGCTTGATAAAGCCCTAAAGATTGTTGATTTTGTAATAAGCCTACATTAGCAGAAAGTGGTGTGAAAAGCGGGCTTATGGTAGTCATTCTATCTTTCGAGATTGATAGTTTCAGTTTACGTAAAACTATCCGACTTTCAACAAGTGAAGTGTGATTGGCTATACACAAAAAGAAAAAAAAACTTGAATGAAGCGCTTCTGATATTAGAATCAAAATTAGGAACAATCATGATGTCAATGCATTACCTTTGCGCTATCAAATTTGAGAAATCTGTGAAGAATTCAAATGTGAATCAAATTGATGCACAAATCACATTTTGCATTTGAACTTATTGTTGGAGGATATTGGATGTGTTGAAAACATGTTAAAAAGAAGAAAATCTACTAGTTGTTCCTATCAATGGCATCAAAGAAGGCAACCTTGCCACCAATAGTGAAGAAGCAAGATATATAGAAGAAGTTAGCCATTTCGTTAAGCATGGATGTCTACAAAGAAGAGGAATAATGTCCTTAAAGCTACATGAAGAAATTCCCCAAGATAGTACAAAACTCTTCATATAGGAGGTAAAGAATTGTCCATTCATCTTAAGAAGTGGAAAGAAGCATGGGCAAAGAATTGCCCAATCATGTTGAGAAAGAAAAGAAGCAGCGGGCAAAGAATTGCCCATTCATCTTGAGAAGTGAAAAGAAGCAAGGGGGTAAAGAATTGCCCTAACCATCTTAAAAATTATGGCAAATAGAATTGTTTCAATCATCTCGAAGAAAGTGTAAGAAATGGTGCTTGAAATAGGCAGACTGATTATTTGCTAGAGGATTGCTCTGAGCATTTGAAGATTAATTGCACGAGTCTGCAGTAACAAAAGTCTCCCCCTGCTTATTGCCAAGTCATCCTTGATATCCTTTCATAAGAAAAACAAGCTGGCTCGGTGTCGGTATATAGCTCAATGATCGTCTAGCCTAAGAGATATACACATTTAGCATAAGCATAGAGCATGCATACATAAAGCATAAATCCTATTCTTGTAGGAAGCATAATCCAAAGTGGAGCAAGGTCTATAAGAGATCGGGTTTTGTAGAGTCACAATACAATATGAAATATTGGGGGTAACCGTAAAAGAAATAGGTTCAATACATGAAAGAATAGTAGCAGTAGCATGATGTGCAAGTCTCTTAGATACAGTAACTCAGTCTCGATAAGACCAAATTGAAGCAGCACAATGTGCAAGCCATCTGGATCAGGCACTTCAGTCTCGATAAGACCAAATAGAAGTGGCACGATGTGCAAGCCATCTGAATCAGACAATTTAATCTTGATGAGGCAAAATGAAAGCAACATGATGTGAAAGCCATATAGATCAGATAGTATAATCTCGATGAGACCCAATACAAGTAGCATGATGTGCAAGTCAATCTTGATGAGACCCAACAAAAGTAACATGATGTATGGGTCAGTCTCGGTGAGACCTAATGGAAGCAACACGATATGTAAGTCAGTCTCGATGAGACCCGATCGAAGTTGCATGATATTCAAGTTGCCTAGATCAAGCAGTTCAGTTTCGATGAGACCCAGTGGAAGCAACATGATGTAAAAGTTAGTCTCGATGAGACCCGATCAAAGTAGCATGATGTGCAAGATGCTTGGATGAGGTAGTTCAATCTCAATGAGACCCAATAGAAGCAACATGATGTGCAAGTCAATCTTAATGAGACCTAATCGAAGTAGCATAATGTGCAAGCCACCTAGATCAGGCTCCTTAGTTAGAATGATGTACAAGCCGCCTAGTTCAGGCTTTTTAGTTGGGCATGATGTGCAAGCTGCCTGAATCGGGCTTCTCAATTTTGCATGATTTGCAAGCCACCTAGATTAGGCTCCTCAGTTAGCATGATGTGCAAGCCGCTTAGATCAAACTCCTTAGTTAGCATGATGTGCAAGCTGCCTGTATCAAGCTCTTAGTTTAGCACGATGTGCAAGTTGCCTGAATTAGGCTCTTCAGATAGCACGATGTGCAAGCCGCTTGGATTAGGTTATTTAGTTTAGCACGTTGTGCTAAACACTTGGATCAAGCAATATGATATATGATCACCATAAAAATGACAACTGCCATAGTTGAAGACAGTTGAAGAGGATCACTGTTTAAGAAGATAGTTAAGGACCACAATTGGGGGAAAATACTTGAAATAGTCAATCTCCCAAGAAGTACAAGTACAGTCTAGAAAAGACTCAGTGTGCAAGAATCGCAAATCGCCTAGAGCAAGTCAAACTTTCTTAAATGAACTTATGTGGTTTAGAAAGACATCTCCCTTGAAGAAGGCATCTTCCTGGAAGAAGGCATCTACCTTAAGAAGGAATCTCTCTTGAAAAAGGTGTCTTCCTAGAAGAAGGCATCCATTTTGAAGGAATAATCTCCCTTGAAGAAGGATTTCAAAGTCTACCTTAGAGAAGGATCTTGAAAAAGAAATTTGAAGTTTACCTTGAAGAAGGAAGTTCAAATTTGAAGTCTAACTTGAAGAAGGGATTTGAAAAAGAAGAACTTAAAAAAAATTTGAGTCATATGGAATTGGATGACCAATCGACACACGTGGAAAGAATTCTTACAGAGACAAGAAAGCATATTATTGTAGAACAAATCGAATAATGTAAACTTTGAATGATTTGAAATAATCCAAAGATGTTTGATATTTTGAAGGAACTTACAAAAACAATGAAAAAATCTCCACTGAATCCAAGAGGGCACAACATATCAAGAAATTTCCCTAGTGAAGGGTAAGAATCTGCAAACAAGTGACTGAAGACAAAAAATACCTAAGGAAAGGGCATGAAACCGAGTGAATGAAAGGTCTAGAGACCAAGAAAATGCAATATACAAAATTCTTCTTAGTGAGTTCAAAGAAATCAACAAATGAAGGTTAGAAGTATGAAGCACTTGAAAAAAGGGCATGAAACCGAACGAATACAAAGGTTTGAAGAAATCGATGAAGAATGAAGAATACTCATTTGAAGGCACAAAGAAATGAAAAGTCTCAAGTGTAATGAATAAAGAATTCTCCCTAGTGGACTAGAAGAAATAAAAAATAGAAGTAAGAATTCTTGGAAGAAGGACATGAAACCTAACAAATGTAAAGTCTGAAGAGATTAAAGAAGAATAAAGAATACTTAGCTAAAGGTATGAAGAATGAAAAGATCTAAAGACCGCAAGGTAGTGCAAGACATTTCCTATGGACATGCATTAGAAGAAACCCTAGGAAATAGGTACATTTAAAAGAATTTTAAGCCCTTAGAATAGGTACAAGCCTTAAAAAAAGATGCACCAAAGAGTATTGAAAACCCTTGGAAGTAGATACACTAAAGAATATTTTAAGCTCTTAGAATAGACAAAAGATCTAATAAGAGGTGCACCAAAGAGTGTTTAAAACCCTAGGAAGTAGGTGCACTTAAGAGTGTTTGAAGCCCTTAGAATAGGTGAATTGAATAGTGCTAACAAACCCTAAAAAGTAGGTGCATAAATGAGTGTTTCATCTAAGTATCGTAAAGAGGCACTTCATGCATTATAAGAATGCATTGGTCTACACTAAAAAGGTGCACATCACGCATTGCAAGGATGCCCTTCATGCATTAGAGGAATGCATTTGTTTGCACTAGAAGAGTACACATTGCGCATCATGAGGATGTTTTTCGTGCCTTAGAAAGATGCACTTGTCCACACTAGAATAGTGCCTATTGGCACATCATAAGGATGCATTCCATGCATTAGAAGGATGCATTTGTTCAAACTTGAAGAGTGCATTTTCATGCATTAGACGGATGCACATTAGCCCTTAAGTAGGCACACCAACCCTTAAGTGGGCACACTAGCCCTTAAGTGGGCACATTTCTTTTGTAAAAATCAAAGAGGAGGGTAGATGTTGAGAAGTCTGACAGAATGTGGATAAAGGTTAGTGATGAACACTTAAATATGCATGTTTAATAAGAGTTTAGTTCATCATATTGCATTAATAGTGTCATTAAAGCCCTCAACTTAAGCATATTTGTAGCATTTGCATCTTTGGAATTAATTCCTCTTAATTTTGGTTTTGTTACAGATTCGGTAAAATGGGCATAACTCTCTATTTATAGATCAGCATGGTGCAATTCTTAATGTTTTGGAAAGCTGATTCAATTGTCTACAAGCTTGCATTTCATAAGCATCATCAAATTCGGGCTCTTAGTGGACCAAAATTGGGCTTGAAATCAACCCATCTATAGTCTCGGCCCAGTCTGACCAGGCCTCAGTATTTGGACCGTATCTCTCAAAATACGTATCCAAATTGTGAAAATCAATATGTTCTAGAAATATGAGAGAAATATCTACAACTTTCATGAAGACATGTGATTAAAATTCACAACATTTCGATGTCAAAATTGATGGTCAAAGTCGGTGCCTAATGATCCCAATTGTCAAAGATATTTACAACTAATATTTGACAATTATGCCCTTGTAATTTGACAAGTTTGCCCCTGGATGTATCTATAAATAGAGGTGCCTTGTGACCCATTAGGGCATCTTGGCCTTGGCTGGAACATTTTGGCTTTGGCTAGGATCTTGTATTGTGTTTTGTGTGTTTATGTTATTAATGAATTTCCTTTTTCTTGCATTTTATTTTCTTTCTATTATAATGTTCTTCTAATTTCTCTTTTGCTAAGGTGAAAGGGTGAAACCCTTGATATGAGAATAAGGATTATCTAACCCTTAATATGTGCTTAATAATCTTAATCTTATAATGTTTATTCAATATGATTTATATTTAATTTCTTAATCAATCTTGACACCACTCGTAAAGTGGAGGTCTTGATCCATTGTCGACAATCCTTGGCACATCAAATGCTTAGATCCTTTCTAGATGATGTATGGTTCTTCCTTACCGACACGAATCTAGTTAGGAACCTTGATTTGTTGTAGACATATGATGATTGGCACATTGGATGCTTGAACCCATTTACAAGAAGTGGTATAAATATTGGTAATGAAACAAATATAATTCATATAACTAAAATGGGTTAATTATCCTTATTTGAAATATCAAGGGCGGATCCCCTAACCTTAGCCTTCATTGTTATTGTGTTAATTCCTCTTGTATTTTAATTATTCTATTGTTTATGAACTTTTTATTTTATTTACTATGGTAGGTTCTACCACCTTATGAAATTGTTCTTTAATTTACTATGGTTGGTTATACCACCTATTTCCATGGATGGTTTTACCTCCTCTTGCTTTTTGTTTTATATTTGAATGGTCGGTAATACCACCTACCATCTTACATACTTGTTGATATTATCATGTCACCTCTTTGAATCATCCATATCACATTTGTTTAGCTTATAATTTGTAACGCTTAAATTCCCCTCCTCGTGGATCGACCCCGGTCTCACCGGGTTTTATTACTTCGACACTCCTATACTTGGGAGACAATCCTTTTTCGGATGTGTCAAGTTTTTGGCGCCGTTGCCGGGGAAGGTAAAATTTGGCGTACAAAATTGTAAGTACTCTCTTTTCCCATTTCTATTTTTATTTTTCTTGTATGTGTTCATCTTTTCTCTCCCCATTTCTATTTTTATTTTTATTTTTCTTGCATGTGTTAATCTTTTCTTTCTTTTTGCATTAGTTGATAGAATTATTTGTAGCCACTCATCTTCTTTGAAAAACATGCTCATGCCCAACCAAGAACATTAATGGATTACATAAGAACTTGTGCACAATCATGCATAGTCTTCTCTCATGATGCAAAAATATTTCAACCATGAAACCATGGATTTCCTAGACTTACTAGCAAAAAATGCCCAAAATTGGAGTCATGTTGACACCTATGAGGTGCCAAAAACATCTAGTAGAGGCATTTATAACTTTAGAGAAAATCATGATCTTCATGTCAAATTTGCATCCCTAGCTAAAAGAATCGAGGATTTAGAAATGAGATCTATGCAAGAAAATGTCTGTCACACGTGTAATTCTAGTGGTCATCCAACGGATGATTGCCGAAATGTGCCTACCTCTTGGAAAAGTCTCCATGAGCAACCCAATACTTTAAATGCTTTCCAAAGGTCAAATCCTAATCCTTGCTTACAAAATTTTGGATGGAAAAATCACTTGAATTTGGATTGGGAGAATGATCATCATGCACAATCTTACCAACCTCCCTTTCAATCATACCGAAATTTTCAAAATTCTCATGATCATGTATATGCCTCTCCTCCTATAAATGGCTTTGAAGAGACAATGCATTTATTAAGTCAAGCTAATCAGAATATAGCAAACTTGAATGATGCTCTTGAAAAACTTGCATTTGAGAAAGGTGAGTTTCCATCTCAACTCAAGCCAAACCTTATCAACCCACACGTGAGTAATCCAAGTGGCCAACATCTAGATGAAGATCCGGTAAGTGCTCTAGGTGAAGATTCGGTAAGTGCTCTTCATGATGATAAGGTTGATCAAGAACATGTCCTTAACTCTAATGAGGAAGATGACGAATCAATTCTAAAGGGTAAGGAAGAGGTTGATAAAATTTCACCTAACAAGGAAAAGACTGAATCCTCACTTAGGCACTCATATCATCATGCAAAGGAATTTAATCAAAATTTTGACTTCGAGCATGATGAAAATGAGGAAGCTTATGGGTCTAAAACTAATGTGGAAGATTATATTCAAAATGAGAATTTTTCAAGTCCTTCAGAAATCGGGTTAACCGATTCATTTGGACCAAGTGTGCAACTAGAAATCATTGTTTCTAAAGAATTCTCATTGCTTGATTTTGTACAGGTGAAGGAGATTAAGAGTTGGGAGCCATGTTTTGAACAAAGGCAGAAAGAAACATCCACACTCAAGAATGCATGCCTCAAGGACAAACAAATTCAACTAGTGGTAATCTCTTCCATTTTTACAATTAAAGGAAAAAGAAAGGTACCACCTCAATGGCATATTTTTGACCGTGGTAAATTACTTTCGAAGAAATTCCTCTTTTGGCTTTTTTTTTATTACGATTGTTCAAATTTCATTCATTGGTGCCATATTTTTATTTTTGTTCTTGATTTTTGCTATCATTTCTAGTTTGTTTTTATTTTGTGTGTGTTTATTTTAGTTGTGTGTTTTTATTTTGTTTTCCGGTCAAGTGGCGGATACGGTACTCTGTGACTTTTAAAGTCGGTTTTTCAGTTCCCTAAAAACTGTTGCTTACCTTGCATCAATTTTCTTTTCTTCTCTCTCATTTTCTTCATAGTCTTGGGAATCTGACTCAAAACGACCCTGTTTGCCAGTTTATAAGAAAATTGGATGGGAAGCATATCCCCAACTCATAGAAGGTGTTTAAGCCGTTTCTGGACGTAAAACCAGAGGAAGATGTGAGCCACAGTCGCAACTACCGATACATATGCATGTGTGCCATCAATTTTTAAATTTCTTGTCTTTTACTTTATTTGTAGCATTTTATTCTATGAGTCTTTTAGGTCGTCTCTCTTGAATAAAGAAGCTTCAGGTAATGTCCCCTATACTTTATCTCTCTACATTTAAACATTGAGGACAATGTTTCATTTGGTTGGGGGGGAAGGATAGTAAACATAAGTGTGTCTTGAATTTTCTTTTTTTTCTTGCAAAAAAAAAAAAAAAGAAGCGAGTTAGTAATTAGATTCAGAGTGCGGTGTAAGGAGTTCAAATCCTCTTGAGACGCATTTTGGGTCAGGAATGGCAGAGTAGGGAGGACCAGTTTGAACTCTTGAAACCCATTCTAACCAATTTGTCATTTTATTTTGATCTTGTAAACTCATTTTAGCTAACTTGATATTATTTAGTCTTGATTTTTGAATTTTATAACAAGGAGGTCTTATTCATTTCACTTTGAATTATTCAAATCTATGAGCTTTCACAACCTTATCATTTAAAAGTTGTGTGCTTATGTACTCATTAAGCAAGTATTCATGAACCTTTCTCCGCAGACACACACATACCTTGATGCATGATTGTGGATGGCAAAATGAAATGTTGTAATATTGAGTTCTTTTGTTTTGTTTAGGATAACAACACAAAGGAAGGGGAAAGTTAAAAAAAAAAAAGAAGTGAAAAAAAAAAGAAAAAAGAGAAGAGAGCAATTGCGGATAAGTTTGGTCTCGTAGCCTCCTTAATTCGAGCAATTAAGCCCGAGGGGTGCCTCAACACCTAATACCCTAAGACCAACTGGTTTGGGAGCTATTGGCCCAAAGCTCGCTACATGGATTAAGGAGAAAGCTTAATGGGATTGAACATTGCACTATCCACAAGTTTTCTAACAAAAATAAAGCATCGACAACCCGAGTCGTTAAGCTCGAAGGGGTGTCTTAACACCTAATGCCCTAAGGCCAACTGGTCTAGGAGTCATTAGCCTAAGGCTCGCTACATGGGTTAAAGATGCATTCCTTAAAAAGAAAGGAAATATATATATATATATATATATAATGAATAAATGCCCCTTACCTAAGGTTGTTTGCCTTAACAAATATTAGAGCTGATATGGCTTCTTTCTAATAAGCCCCATAGTCATGTGTTGACTAAGCACAAAAAGAAGGTTTATAGATATCTTGACCGAAGGGTACATGAGTCATAAAAAAAATTAAATTAAATAAAAAATAATAATAATAATAATAATTGTTTGAGAGTTTGTTTATTTGGATAAAATCAATGAGAGTGCAATAATGACCACCTTGGATGGAAAATTCTATAAATCACTTCTAAATAATAACGCTTTAATTGCTAGGGACTAGCAATAAGCTAGTTGGGGGGTGTGATGAACACTTAAATATGCATGTTTAATAAGAGTTTAGTTCATCATATTGCATTAATAGTGTCATTAAATTCCTCAACTTAAGCATATTTGTAGCATTTGCATCTTTGGAATTAATTCCTCTTAATTTTGGTTTTGTTACAGGTTTGGTAAAATGGGCATAACTCTCTATTTATAGATCAGAATGGTGCAATTCTTAATGTTTTGGAAAGCTGATTTAATTGTCTACAAGATTGCATTTTCACAAGCATCATCAAATTCGGGCTCTTAGTGGACCAAAATTGGGCTTGAAGTGAACCCATCTACAGTCTCGGCCCAGTCTGACCAGGCCTCAGTATTTGGCCGTTTCTCTCAAAATACGTATCCAAATTGTGCAAATCAATATGTTCTAGAAAGCTGAGAGAAATATCTACAACTTTCGTGAAGGCATGTGATTAAAATTCACAAAATTTCGATGTCAAAATTGATGGTCAAAGTCGGTGCCTAATGATCCCAATTGTCAAAGATATTTACAACTAATATTTGACAATTATGCCCTTATAATTTGACAAGTTTGCCCCTGGATGTATCTAAAAATAGAGGTGCCTTGTGACCCATTAGGGCATCTTGGCCTTGGCTGGAACATTTTGGCTTTGGCTAGGATCTTGTATTGTGTTTGTGTGTTTATGTTATTAATGAATTTCCTTTTTCTTACATTTTATTTTCTTTCTATTATAATGTTCTTTTAATTTCTCGTTTGTTAAGGTGAAAGGGTGAAATCCTTGATATGAGAATAAGGATTCTCTAACCCTTAATATGTGCTTAATAATCTTAATCTTATAATGTTTATTCAATATGATTTATATTTAATTTCTAAATCAATCTTGACACCACTCGTAAAGTGGAGGTCTTGATCCATTGTCGACAATCCTTGGCACATCAAATGCTTGGATCCTTTCTAGATGATGTATGGTTCTTCCCTACCGACACGAATCTAGTTAGGAACCTTGATTTGTTGTAGACATATGGTGATTGGCACATTGGATGCTTGAACCCATTTACAAGAAGTGGTCTAAATATTGGTAATGAAACAAATATAATTAACGAAACAAATATAATTCATATAACTAAAATGGGTTAATTATCCTTATTTGAAATATCAAGGGCGGATCCCCCAACCTTAGCCTTCATTGTTATTGTGTTAATTCCTCTTGTATTTTAATTATTCTATTGTTTATGAACTTTTATTTTATTTACTATGGTAGGTTCTACCACCTTATGAAATTGTTCTTTAATTCACTATGGTTGGTTATACCACCTATTTCTATGGATGGTTTTACCTCCTCTTGCTTTTTGTTTTATATTTGAATGGTCGGTAATACCACTTACCATCTTACATACTTTTGATATTAACTCAGTTGACACATCCGAAAAAAGGATTGTCTCCCAAGTATAGGAGTGTCGAAGTAATAAAACCCGGTGAGACCGGGGTCGATCCACGAGGAAGGGAATTTAAGCGTTACAAATTATAAGCTAAACAAATGTGATATGGATGATTCAAAGAGGTGACATGATAATATCAACAAGTATGTAAGATGGTAGGTGGTATACCGACCATTCAAATATAAAACAAAAAGCAAGAGGAGGTAAAACCATCCATGGAAATAGGTGGTATAACCAACCATAGTAAATTAAAGAACAATTTCATAAGGTGGTAGAACCTACCATGGTAAATAAAATAAAAAGTTCATAAATAATAGAATAATTAAAATACAAGAGGAATTAACACAATAACAATGAAGGCTAAGGTTAGGGGATCCGCCCTTTATATTTCAAATAAGGATAATTAACCCATTTTAGTTATATGAATTATATTTGTTTCGTTACCAATATTTATACCACTTCTTGTAAATGGGTTCAAGCATCCAATGTGTCAATCATCATATGTCTACAACAAATCAAGGTTCCTAACTAGATTAGTGTCGGTAAGGAAGAACCATACATCATCTAGAAAGGATCCAAGCATTTGATGTGCCAAGGATTGTCGACAATGGATCAAGACCTCCAGTTTACGAGTGGTGTCAAGATTGATTAAGAAATTAAATATAAATCATATTGAATAAATATTATAAGATTAAGATTATTAAGCACATATTAAGGGTTAGAGAATCCTTATTCTCATATCAAGGGTTTCACCCTTTCACCTTAGCAAAAGAGAAATTAGAAGAACATTATAATAGAAAGAAAATAACATGCAAGAAAAAGGAAATTCATTAATAACATAAACACACAAAACACAATACAAGATCCTAGCAAAAGACAAAATGTTCCAGCCAAGGCCAAGATGCCCTAATGGGTCACAAGGCACCTCTATTTATAGATACATCCGGGGCAAACTTGTCAAATTACAAGGGCATAATTGTCAAATATTAGTTGTAAATATCTTTGACAATTGGGATCATTAGGCACCGACTTTGACCATCAATTTTGACATCGAACTGTTGTGAATTTTAATCACATGTCTTCATGAAAGTTGTAGATATTTCTCTCAGCTTTCTAGAACATATTGATTTGCATAATTTAGATACGTATTTTGAGAGATACTGTCCAAATACTGAGGCCTGGTCAGACTAGGTCGAGACTGTAGATGGGTTCACTTCAAGCCCAATTTTGGTCCACTAAGAGCCCGAATGTAATGATGCTTGTGAAATACAATCTTGTAGAAAATTAAATCAGCTTTCCAAAACATTAAGAATTGCACCATTCTGATCTATAAATAGAGAGTTATGCCCATTTTACCGGACCTGTAACAAAACCAAAATTAAGAGAAATTAATTCCAAAGATGCAAATGCTACAAATATGCTTAAGTTGAGGAATTTAATGACACTATAATGCAATATGATGAACTAAACTCTTATTAAACATGCATATTTAAGTGTTCATCACACCCCCCAACTAGCTTATTGCTAGTCCATAGCAATTAAAGCGTTATTATTTAGAAGTGATTTATAGAATTTTACATCCAAGGTGGTCATTATTGCACTCTCCTTGATTTTATCCAAATAAACAAACTCTCATGTGATTTTTTTTTTAAATGACTCATGTACCCTTCAGTCAAGATATCCACAAACCTTCTTTTGTGCTCAGTTGACACATGACTATGGGGCTTATTAGAAATAAGCCATATCGGTTCTAGTATTTGTTAAGGCTAACAACCTTAGGTAGGGATATTCATTCATTTTATACATTTTTTTTTCTTTTTTTTTTTTTTGAAAGAATGCATCTTTAACCCATGTAGCGAGCCTTAGGCTAATGACTCCCAGACCAGTTGGCCTTAGGGCATTAGGTGTTAAGACACCCCTACGAGCTTAACGACTCGGGTTGCCGATGCTTTATTTTGCTTAGAAACTTGTGGATAGTGCAATGTTCAATCCCATTAAGCTTTCTCCTTAATCCATGTAGCGAGCTTTGGGTCAATAGCTCCCAAACCAGTTGGTCTTAGGGTATTAGGTGTTGAGGCACCCCTCGGGCTTAATTGCTCGAATTAAGGAGGCTACAAGACCAAACTTATCCACAATTGCTTTTTTTTTTTTTGCTTTTATTTTTCATTTTTTCATCATTTTTTTTTAACTTTCCCCTTCCTTTTGTTATCCTAAACAAAACAAAAGAACTCAAATATTGCAATATTTCATTTCGCCACCCTACATCATACATAAGGTATGTGTGTGTGAAGAAAGGTTTATGAATACTTGCTTAACGAGTACATAAGCACAAAATTTATTGAATGATAAGGTGTGAGAGTTCATAGATTTGAATAATTCAAAGTGAAATGAATAAGACCTCCTTGTTATAAAATTCAAAAATCAAGACTAAATAATATCAAATAAGTCTTCAAAAAATGCAAGAATAAAATGACAAATTGGTTAGAATGGGTTTCAAGAGTTCAAACTGGTCCTCCCTACTCTGCCATTCCTGACCCAGAATGCTTCTCAAGAGGATTTGAACTCCTTACACCGCACTCTGAATCTAATTACTAACTCGCTTTTTTTTTTTGCAAGAAAAAATAAAGTTTCAAGCACACTTATGTCTACTATCCTTCCCCCCCAACCAAATGAAACATTGTCCTCAATGTTTGAATGTAGAGAGATAAAGTATAGGAGACATTACCTGAAGCTTCTATTATTCAAGAGAGATGACCTGAAAGACTCATAAAATAACATGCTAAAAGTAAAATAAAATAAAATACAGGACAAGAAGAAAAAAAATTACAAACGGAGATTCAAATCCAATTTGCACTTTTTGTTTTGCCCTCCTGCCCAATTAATTTGAATACTAGCTGGGTCAGGTTCATACTCAACTTCTTGTAATTTGTCAAGTAGCTCACCAGCAGAAGTGGCAGAAATAAGGATCTTTCTCGCTGAATGAGGGATAAAATTCTGTTCCACAGCTGCATCAACAAAACTTATCAAAGGATCAAAGAAATTTTTGACATTCAACAAACTATAGGTTTTTGATGGAGATTCAGTTGGGCCCAAGAGGCAATTTGAAAAATTTCTTCAAGAGTGCCAAAGCTACCTGGTAAAGCAATAAAGGCATCTGAATTGATGAGCATATGTGCCATGCGTTCATGCATAGAGGAGACCTGTAACTCCTTCCTAACCGTTTTTCCAACAATACTTTCTACAGCCAAAGCTTTAGGAATAACTCCTAAAACTTGAGTACCCCCTACATGTGCAGCTGTTGACACACAACCCATTAACCCGAGGATACCTCCCCCATAAACCACATGAATCTTTCTTTCAGCCAGTAGCCTACCAAGATAATTCGCTACTTCTACGAACTCTTCACTTTACCTGGTCGAGATCCACAGAATACACATATCCTTTGGATTCGACGTTTTGAAGTTCCCTCCATGTCTATGTAACTCTCTAACTATGTGTGAAGAAAAGAACAAGACATGTGGTATTTATGGAGTGCAAAAAGGTATGCTAATGATGATATCTATCTAGGTAGCTCGGTTGTTTGTTGAAAAAGTTGATAATAATGCATAAAAATTCAAAAGATGATGAAATAGACACCATAAGTCAAACAAAATATACAAATTCAAAAATGATAGCTATGAGGTATTAAAATTCAAAAATAATGGCACACATGCATATGTACAGGTAGTTGTGACTGTGGCTCACATCTTCCTCTGGTTTTACGTCCAAAAACGGCTTAAATACCTTCTATGAGTTGGGGATATGCTTCCCATCCAGTTTTATTATAAACTGGCAAACAGGGTCGTTTTGAGTCAGATTCCCAAGACTATAGCGTTCCTGCTCATCTCGAAATTGTGTCCACAAATTAAAAATTTCACGCTGCACAAGTTCACAAGAATGCGTCTCAAGAGTCGTTCGGATATCATCCAAAGACTCCTTACTCAGTCCATTCTTGATGAACTGTAGTTTATCCTCTCGATTGTTAGACAAATATCCCAAGGAGTGGCAACGCTGGTTATAAGTCCATCTTGCACATCTGGGAAAAACTTGTAACCTTTTCGCTCTTCGCTTTTTGGCATAAGAGCTTTTTCCCAAACCTGGCATATGGGAAACAAGATTATCTGAAAACTCACAAGAGAATCGAACCTTGGCTTCAATTAACCATCTTAAATCAACAGGAATACCCTTACGCATCAACAACCTTAGTCTTTCTGCACGAGCTTTATAAATTTTAAGCAAATCATTTGAGGAAGAGAGGGAAAATGTTTGTGCAATTTTGAGAGAATGGTATCCATGTGAAGAAAATGAGAGAGAACAAAAGAAAATGGATGCAAGCAACAGTTTTTAGGGAACTGAAAAACCGACTTTAATAGTCACGGAGTACCGTATCCGCCACTTGACCGGGAAAAATCAATCCTTAAAAAGGATAGACTAAAGCAATGGACTCTTCATTTTGGTCAAAATTTTCAAAGAATGGTTTTAACCGTTGTCCATTAACTTTAAACACATGACCATTCTTTGGGTTCTCAATTTCAACTGCTTTATGAGGGAAAACATTTTTAACAATGAAAGGCCCATTCCAACGTGACCGAAGTTTACCAGGAAATAAGTGCAACCTTGAATCATACAAAAGAACTTTTTGTGAAGGTTCAAAAGATTTTCTAACAATAAATTTGTCATGAAAAACCTTCATTTTTTCTTTTTAGATTTTAGAATTTTCATAAGCCTCATTCCTGATTTCTTCAAGTTCACTCAGTTGGAGTTTTCGTAACTTGCAAGCATCATTCAAGTTTGTGTTAAATGTTTTAATGGCCCAATAAGCTTTATGTTCAATTTCCACTGGCAAGTGACAAGGTTTTCCATAAACTAATCTATAAGGAGACATTCCCAATGGTGTTTTGAAAGCAGTTCGGTAAGCCCAGAGTGCATCATTAAGTCTTAAAGACCTATCTTTACGATTTGGGTTAACCGTTTTTTCTAAGATCTGTTTTATCTCCCTATTAGCTAATTCAATTGTCCAGTTGTTTGTGGGTGATAAGGTGTAGAAATTTTATGGTTATTCCATATTTCTTCATTAAAGTTTCAAATAGTTTGTTACAAAAATGTGTACCCCCATCACTAATAATGGCTCGAGGAATTCCAAATCTACTCAAGATATTCTCCTTCAAGAATTTGACAACTGTTTTGTGATCATTGTTTCGACATGGAATTGACTCGACCCATTTTGAAACATAGTCTACT